>CAUYPK010060433.1:0-30815 GCA_963574355.1 Loris lydekkerianus | reverse complement strand
ACTATACCACAAGACTATGAGGAAAGGACCAAGGAAGGGGAAGGGAGGGGGGAGGTTTGGGTGGAGGGAGGGTGATGGGTTGGGCCACATCTATGGTGCATATTTTTATCTATAATAAAAATAAATAAATTAAAAAAAAAGAATAAATTTAATGACATTGATAACTATACTGTGGAAAAAAAAAAAAAAGAAAAAAAAGAAAACCTTTTCCAGCTGAGGTTAGGATCAGACGATGTGACTGTGGGAGAAGGGCTGGAGAGATTCAATGGTGCCTGCTTTGGAGGTGGAGAAAGTGGGCAGTGAGCTGAGGAATGTGGATACCACCCAGGGGCTGGAAAAGGCAAGTAAATGGACTGCACCTGAGAGCTTCCAGGAAGAAACCCAGCCCTGCTGATGCCATGATTTTAGTCCCGTGGGACTTCTAACTCACAGAACTGAAAGAAAATAAGTGTTTTTGCAAAGTCAAGTGTTTGGCAAGTTATTACACTAACAACAGAAGAGCTCCCCAGTATTTGATGCCTGGAGTTGAGGTGCTGTTATAAAGAAATCTAAAACTTGGGAAGGTGATTTTGCTATTGGTCTATGAGAAGAAACTGAAAGAATTTTGAAATAGCCTTGGTTGCCTTCAACAGGCTGTTCAGCAAAAATACAAAGTGTAATTATTGTGATAAAGAGAAAGCAGAAGGGGGTGAGGGACAAGTAGCGAAAACCTAATTCACATTAGAAGAGATCTACATTATCATGAACAGATTTCTGGTAGAAATGCGGGTGTTTAAGTCACTGTTGGTGAGAGGTCAGGAGGAAGCAGAAGCACATCAATAAACACGGGAGGAAAGAATCACCGTTGTACAGTGGGAGAAGGCTTAGTGGACCATGTTCTGCCAGGAAGTGGAAAGCAGAACTTTATTTTTAATTTAGAGATAGGGTCTCATTTTATTGCTTAGGCTGGACTTGAACTCCCAGGCTCAAGCAATCCTCCTGCTTCAGCCTCCTGCACCACTGAGTACCTGGGATTATAGGTCTGTACCACCAGCCCAGTGGAAAGCAGGACATTTTTGTGTGTGCTGCTTCTAGTAAAAGGTGAGAGGAAAGTAAAACATAAAGAGAGGAACTGTTGAACAAGTAGATACAGGACTTGATATTTGGATAGATTGAGCCTACAGAGATTGTAGATATTTCCAAAGTGGAGAACTTGTAGATGTTTCTAAAGTGGAGAGCTTCATGGCCAGAAAAGGATTCTGTTGAGAAGAAGCTGAGGATGTGGCAGTAAAATCTTTGCTAGTACATCAGAAAGATCAAAAGGTTAGAGTGTTCAGCTATATAAAGGCTCTTAGAAGAGATGAACTATGGGACTAAAAAATACCCTCACGGAGAAGAGAGGGCATCAAGGCACTTACAAGCATTGTCATTCAGTGTCTCAGCAGTAGACAGAGATAGACAATAGAAAGATCTGTAGATGAACCTCTTATTTAATGAGCAAACACATATGTAACATACACAGGAGACCCACAAGATTCTTGAGGAAATTATGTCAGCAGAAACACGTAAATTAACAGAATGAAATAACTGGACTTTATAGAACACTTCAGGCAATAATAGCATATTCTTTCCAAGTGCTCAGTCATTATTCACTAAGACAATATTCAAATTTCTGCTTGTTTTATCAAATTTTGAACAAGTATGTTGAAAATGCTGATGATGAGTTTGCTAATTTCTTCTTGTAGTTTTACCAGTTTTTACTTAATTTATTTGGAAGCTCTGTTATGAGTCATGTAAAATTTTAGAATTTACATTAAATATATACTCTTGATGATTGTATTACATTTTTTTCTTATTAGAAAATGAATTTCTTTATCTTAAATAATGTTCTTGGTTCTAAAATCTACTACATCTGCTATTTAAGTAGTCACTCCAGTTTTTTTTTTAAATAGTCTTTTCATGGTATATCTTTTTTCATTCCTTTGATTTTTAATCTATTTTCCTTTGTATTTAAAATGTGTTCTTCTTCCCTGTGTTGTGGCCTGAATATTCTGTAAACTGAGGCAAAACTTGATTTATTTGTTGGTTTTCTCTATCACAGTGTTCACTGTCTTCCACTGTTTGAGGTTTTACAACTTGAAACAATTGTTTCATATACATTCTTCAGCTTTTTATTTTTTTGTAGGAATAAGAGTAAATTAAATTATTCTTATTATATTCTAACTAGAACTTAAAGTTGAATGTGAATGATCATTTGACATATCAATCCCATGCCTGAGTATTTAACCAAGTAAAATAAATAAAACCTATAGTTTCTTATAGGGACAAACCCATAAGAAAATAGTTATAGCAGCTTTATTCATAAACATGAAAATTTAAAAATAACCTAAATGTCTTCATGGATACACAAATTACGGTACATTCATACAACAATATATTATACTATTCAGTAAGCAAACAACAACAACTTTGATGGATCTCACTTGATTATACTGAAAGTAAGAGAAGTTTTATGAGAAGAACTCAGGGTACATAATGTATGGTTTAAGTTATATTTTATCTTTGAAAAGAATTTTAGTAGCTGCCCAGGTCTGGAATAAGGAATGAGCTTTATTAAAGAGGGTGCTCGGGAAATTTGGAGGGCATTAAATGACATGTATCTCAATTATGGTGGTTACATTACTTTTTAATCTGTTAAAGTTCACAAAGAAATACCTCCCCAAATCATACCAATTTTAAAAGTGAAAAGAAAAAACACTACAATGAACACTACAAAATAGAAATGTAATTAGGGCAAAATAGAAATTCTAATCAAGACAGATTAAAAGTCCAGGCTTCATGGTATTAGAGGTTCAGAAATCAGTGAGAGCCCAAAGAAGAAGCTGTGATGTGATTGGAGCTATATGATCACTACATCCATACACTGTACCTCCTGTTACACTAGTTCAAAAGTACCTGTGAGTTTACCTACTTTTATTAGTAAACTGTTTGAAGTTTGGATGAAGCAGATATTCAAATGAGATTTCAGATGTTCCACAAAATAATCACATCTTTTGGGCATTAATATATCTTATACTAAGTATTCTGGGCACTGTTTTGTGCCTTGAATTTAGTCCTCATAATAATCCTGTTAAGTAGGGACACTGTAGTTATAACTTTAAACATGGTGCAAGTGAAGAGAGGTTAAATAACGTACCCAGTTTACCAATCTAATAAAAGAAGAAAAAATAATTGGAATAACTCATTTATTTTAGAAAGAAAACATATATAACAGCAAAACAAGAAGAAAACATAGTACAAAAAAGTAAAGATAGAAAAATTTCATTTATAAATAAGAATCCATATTTTTTTCTATTTATTTTTATTGTTTGCGATTCATTGAGGATACAAAGAATTAGGTTACACTGTTTGCAATTGTCAGGCAAAGTCCCTCTTGTAATTGTGCTCTGCCCTCAAGAGCTGTGCCATATACCATGACCCCCTCCATTCTCTTCCTCCCCACTTCCTCATTCCTCTACTCCCCACCTTGTATTAGATCGTCTGCTGCCTTCATATTAGAATTGAGTACATTGGATTCTTGCTTCTCCATTCTTACAATACTTCACTAAGAAGAATGTGTTTCAACTCCATCCAGGTAAATACAAGAGATGTAAAGTCTCTATCATTTTTAATGGCTGAATAGTACTCCATGGTGTTCATACACCAGAGCTTGTTAATCCATTCCTAGGTTGGTGGGCATTTAGATTTTTCCACAATTTGGTGATTGTAACTTGAACTGTGACCATCTAGAGAAAATGTCCTTATGATAAAAGGATTTTTTTTTGGCTGGGTGTGGTGGCTTACACCTGTAATCTTAGCACTCTGGGAGGCTGAGGCGGGTGGATTGCCTGAGCTCACAGATTCAAGAAAAGCCTGACCCAGAATGAGACCTTGTCTCTAAAAAATAGCCGGGTGTTGTGGCAGGTGCCTGTAGTCCCAGCTACTTGGGAGGCTGAGGTAAGAGAATGGCTTGAGTCCAAGAGTTTGAGGTTGCTGTGAGCTGTGACACCACGACACTGTACTAAGGGTGACAAAGTGAGACTCTGCCTCCAAAAAAATAAAAGGATTTTTTTTTCTTCTGGGTAGATGCCCAGTAATGGGATTGCAGGATCAGATGGGAGATTCTAATTGGGTTCTTTGAGGTTCTCCATACTTTCTTCCAAAAAAGGTTGTATTAGTTTGCAGTCCCACCAGCAGTGTAAAAGGGTTCCCATCTCTCCATATCCATGCCAGCATCTGCAGCTTTGAGACTTTGTGATGTGGACCATTCTCACTGGGGTTAGGTAATATCTCAGGGTGGTTTTGATTTGCATTTCTCTGGCAATCAGGGATGATGAGCATTTTTTCATATGTTTGTTAGCCATTTGTCTGTCTTTATCAGAGACGGTTCTGTTCATATCTCTTGCCCAGTGAGAGATGGTGTTGTTGGCTCTTTTTTTTGTTGCTTAATTTGTGTTCTCTGTAGATTCTAGTTATTAAGCTTTTGTCAGATTTGTAACATGCAAATATCTTTTCCCATTCTTTGCTTTAGTTCCTGTGTCTTTAGCTGTGCAGAAGCTTTTCAGCTTAATTCTCACTTGTTTATTTTTGCTGCTCTTGCAAGTCTTCATAAAATCTTTCCCCAGGTCAATAGCCTCAAGAGTTTTTCCAATACTTTCTTCTAGGATTTTTATTGTTTCATGTCTTAGATTTAAGTCTTTTAATATTTTTAAAACTTAAAAAATATAGTTTGAGAGTATATAGACAGATATTTTAATTACAGGCAAGTTAGATGCATATGGAGAACTTAAGAAAGATGAATGCTAAATATATATACATCCATATGTGTAGTACCACTTCAACTATAATACCTATAGTGCCTCAGAGAGTCAGTTCAAAACATTGAATGCTTATAGATATTGAGAAAAATATACTTATTTGGTATGATAAAACATACTTATTTCAAACTGATACCTACCTCATTCTTCATAGTGTGTGACCTTGCTGTGACTGGAAGGAACACACTCAACATCAAGATGCATCTGTCACCACTGTTATTTAATGTTGGTCTGGAAAGGCTGGCCATTTTTTCAAAAACATTAAAAATGCCTTTATCCATTGATTCAGTTATGACATTTCCAAAGGAAGTCTAGCCAAAGAAAATTATCCAAAATTTAGAAATAGGCTTAGGGAGAAGTGGGCAGAGGACTCTCTTATTTCTCTGATCCCAGGTTACTTTGCAAATTGTACTCAAATGATTTGTCTGAATATTTGTCCCCACTCCCCCACAGTAAGGATAAAGATAGATACGTATTGCAGTGGGCACAGCCTACTCATCACGCCTTTTGCTGTCAGTATTGAAGAAACTCATATATCTTAAACAATGTGTGTTATTTATGATTATGAAGAACTGGACTCCACCAAGTAATCCCAATATTAGAAGTCCTATATGAAACATGCACCTAGTTCTTTAAATATTAAGACCGGTAAAATTGCACTTGAGACAAAATATTAGTTGATGAAATACACTAAGTTATCATGTAATATGCTTTATGTATGTTTATGACTATAGAAACATGGAGAAAAATGCATCGAAATGTTAATGTTGGTTGCAACTATTTGTTGTGATGTAGGTGGCTTGTTTTTTCCTGATTCTCTACACATTCTGACTGCACTTCTATCCATATATTTGCTTTGTGTGGATAGGAAAAGAATAGTCATTTAAAAATAAAAATAGCAATTTATGTCTTTTTCTTATTTGCTCTTTAAATACTGCATATGACAAACAGATTAAAGAAATGGTCTCTACAATTAAAGCACAACATTGTTAGTATATGTGAATATCTCAGACATGGGTAATTTGCTGCATTAACTAAAAAAGGAACTTAACATATGGTATAATTTTGAGCCTATTACAAAAATAAAATATGAAATACTGTGTTTGCTGGAATAAATGAACTGGTTATACACATATAAGAAAAGTAATGGTCACGTAAGTATGAATTTGCAAGTGAGTGAAAGATACGCATGTGAAGATCCATGAATGGAATACTTCCATCGATGACCTTGTACTTCAGGTGAGGGATGCTAGTTTTTATTTTGATAAAATCTTGGTTTCCTGTTGAAGTTAAATGCAGAGAAGTCATTTATGATTTATTTTTAAGATATATTACGTGTACATTTATGGAATCATTTTCTACAGAGCTTCTATAAAGCAGATTTCTATTTATGAAGTTCCAAGTTCATGTGACTTCTTAGGAATTTAAGATGTGTTCCTTTGGAAAGAATTCTGACCCAAAGACAATCAATTTTTAAAACAATATTCTTAGAAGAAAACATAGAAAACATTTTAATATGTTACCAAATCAAAATATTATTGGAAAGTATAGAGGTTATTGAATACTTGGTTAGCAAGCAGCTTGTGGAAGTAGAAAGCCAAAATCACAGCTATTAAGTATGTCTTGTCTTATGGAAAAATTTGGGTTCTATTTATTTGCTTTTGCTTCTAGGACTTCTCTGAAAAATTCTCTCTTTGCATAAGGGATACATTTTTGTAAGTTTAATGGAAAGTAGCAGTATAAAAAAAAGCATTCAAAATATGGAATTGATGATCTACACAGCATAAACTTACAGTTTCCTGTTTTGTATGGCTTCTTTGCCTTTAGGGCCAGCTCTGCCTCCTTTTTCTGTTTCCCTGGAACACCTGCAGCCATGAGCATTCCACAGACTCCAGCCTGGCAGGGTGGAGAGCTAACAGAACGCTGGGTGCCTGCAGATATGGAGCTGCCCACTAACCCCGGGCTTCACACACCTGTGCTCTGTTCACATGAGAAAGAAGGCGATGCCCATCTAACTTAATTAGCAATAGGGAATTTGGCACTAAGAAATGAACTGAACCTAAGAAGTGCTAGTTTGCATAGGGGAACAGGTAGGGTTTCGTTACTCATTATGCCACTGACTGAAAGCAAATAAACTGGAAGCTTACCAAATTCAGGGGGAAATCTACTATTACATGAAACCAAAGTCTGGCCATTAACAGCCTGTGAAACCTGGGGTCTCCAGACCAATGCAAATAGGACATGTGTTGCAAGCTGCACAGCCCCTCCAGAAGGCAGAGCCAGGGCCATGTAAGGTGTGGCTGGGGAGGTTTTAGGGACAAATGACTGCCGGTTGAGTCCCACACTCCCTTGCCTCCTTCTCTACCATTGTACATCACACGTCCTTGGAGCAGAGGATTTGTCTTGGTGGGTACATGCCACAGAGCTACACAGACCTGCATATGACCTTAACCTTCCAGAAAGTGGTGTGAGCTCAAACTGTAACATTTCCATAAAATACAGGTATCAGAAATGGCTTACCTACTCTCCAGTGATCCTTCAGAAAATGAACAGTAAGGTTCACCTCACTTTTAAAGTGGAATATTTAACTACTTCTTTGAAAATGGTATATATAGTAGCAGTAACTATTTGGCCATGTTTCTGATCATGCTACTTAAGTAACAGCAGCAATGGTATTAGTAATGAACCATGATCTGAGAGTCAGCTACATGCCTTGGTCATAAGGAAAGCATCACTTGTCTTATAAATGATATATACCCCCATTTTAGAGATGAGAGAATTGAGGCTCAGAAAAAGGTTTTAAATCACCTGTCCAATTGACGATAGCTAGTAAGTGACCTAAAAAAAAATTGCAGTCCCATCTCCCTGTCTCTGAAGCCTCAGCACCATGCACGTTACTATGACATGGCCAGCGTTATAAATACAGCACCGTGAGAGATGTACCTCCTCGGCTGATGTAAACATACTTTGAGATGTGAAGAGTGGACGGAAGTGCTGCACTTTCCCCAGCTCCCGTAGTGCCAATCTCCATGTCTCTGTGAGCTGTGGATCCTGCCCGGGCGTTTGCACCCTGTTCTGAGCACTCACCAGGCTAGACACTTCACAGAATACGGAGCACAAGGGCTGTGCATTTTTATGAGCTTATACTATTTTGGAAAAAACATAAACCTTAGGTCATTAACTCCTGATGACTGTTTTAAAACACAGCTTGCCTAATTGTTCAGTAATAGGTAGTTAGTTAAATGAATTATGTATATTTTACCATGTGTGGCCATTAAAAAGTTCATTTCATGAGAATGTTTAGTAACATTAAAAAGTGCTTATGATCAATTGGGAGATGAAACAGTGAAGTCATTATATAATAGGCTTATTTCCTTCTTTTTCTTTAAAACTATGCAGGAAAATACATAGATGAATAAACAACAAAGGAGTTAATGGTCATTCAGGATGGTAAGATATATGTGAGTATTTTTTGAGCTTGTTTCATTTTTTATTTTTTTAATTAATTAATTTATTTTTATTGTTAATTTATAGCTGTGTACATTAGTGCAATCAAGGGGTACAATGTGCTGGCTTCATATACAATCTGAAATATTCGCATCAAACTGTTCAATGTAGCCTTCATAGCATTTTCTTAGTTATTGTATGTAGACATTTTTATTCTGCATTTAGTAAGTTTTGCCTGTACCCATTCTAAGATGCACCGTAGGTGTGGCCCCACCCATTACCCTACCTCCACCCTAACCTCCCCCATCCCTTCCTCTTCCTTGGCCCTTTCCCCATATTCTTGTGCTATAGTTGGGATATAGCCTTCATGTGAAAGCTATAATTGAGCTTCATAGTAGAGCTCAGTACATTGGATACTTTTTCTTCTATTCCTGAGATACTTTGCTAAGAAGAATATGTTCCAGCTCCATCAATGTAAACATGAAAGAGGTAAAGTCTCCATCTTTTTTTTTAAGGCTGCATAATATTTCATGGTATACACGTACCACAATTTGCTAGTCCATTAGTGGGTCGATGGTCACTTGGGCTTCTTTCATGAGTTAGCAATTATGAATCGGGCTGCAATAAACATTCTGGTACAGATGTCTTTGTTGTATTGTGACTTTTGGTCTTGTGGGTATAAACCTAGTAAAGGAATTATAAAATCAAATGGCAGATCTATTTTTAGATCTCTAAGTATTCTCTGAACATCCTTCCAGAAGGAACGTATTAGTGGGCATTCCCACCAGCAGTGTAGAAGTGTGCCCTTTCCTCCGCATCCACACCAACATTTCTGGTTTTGGGATTTTGTTATGTGGGCTACTCTTACTGGCGTTAGGTGATATCTCAATGTAGTTTTGATTTGCATTTCTCTGATGATTAAGGATGATGAGCTTTTTTTCATGTGTTTGTACATTTTGCATCTGTCTTATTTAGAGAAGTTTCTCTTTAAGTCCCTTGCCCACCCTGAAATGGGGTCACGTGTTCTTTTCTTGCTAATAAATTTGAGTTCTCTGTAGATTCCTGTTATTAGACCTTTATCAGAGGTATAACCTGCAAATATTTTCTCCCATTCTGAGAGCTGTCTGCTTGCTTTACTCACTATGTTCTTGGCTGTGCAGAAGCTTTTTAGTTTGATTAGGTCTCAGTAGTGTATTTTTGATACTGCTTCAATTGCCTGGGGAGTGCTCCTCATGAAATATTCACCCAGGCCAATTCCTTCAAGAGTTTTCCCTACACTTTCTTCAAGTATTTTTATAGTTTCATGTCTTAAGTTTAAATTTTTTATCTAGGGAGAGTCTATCTTAGTTAATGGTGAAAGGTGTGGGTCCAGTTTCAATCTTCTACAGGTTCCATGACTATATTTTTAAAGAAACAAACAGATATGGATTATAAGGCAGACATTTGGAATAGTTTAGGTAGAGAACATTAATGTTTCAGACAAATCAGAAATTTCCACACCAGTAGAATCAAAGGAATGGGCATTTTCAGTGCCATGGAAGGAGAAATTCCAAATACAGCCATCTAATTTATATCTGCTTCTCACCTGACCTTTTAAACAGTTAAATATTTTAGACATTGAGGCTAATCTTCAATGAGGCTCAAATGCATTATTTAGATGAGCAGGTGTTGGCTTCAGCAAAGTCATTTCAAAACCTCTCACTAGAATCAAAGGAAATGTGTTTATCTCACAAAAAGCCATTTTAATCACCACTACCAGAGTTTATTTTTTTTCAAATAAAACTGGAAAAATATGGAACGGTTCAAGAATTTGCATATCATCCTTGCACAGGGGCCATGTTAATCTTCTCTGTATCCTTCCAATTTTAGTATATTGCTGCCAAAGCAAGCACCACTACCAGAGTTTATTCACACACCAAAGTATTGTTGAATTATTATCTCAAGGCTTAGCCCTCATGAATTCCTGTCTCAATCTTCTAGACAAAATTTAAATGAAATTAGGAAGTGCTATTCTACTGAAGTGTCTCTAAGACCCTGGGAAACCAGGCAGCACACATCTTAAATATACAGAGCAGAACAGCACTGCTGGCAAAGAGGTTCATGCCATGTTGGCAGACAACATGGCCTGGCTTCAGTGTATGAAGGTCCTGGGATGTTAGAGTATGTAGAGTTTATCTGAGCAGGCAGTGGCTATACTTTAGTGGAACCATCATGGCCAAAGGTGCCACTCAAAAGTTGAGAGGGCGACTCAAGAGTCCTCCTAAAAAATGTCCTTGGGTCTCCATGAACATGTTGGAGGGACAACTCTGCAAATATAGAGATCCAGAGATTTCACAAATAGGGACTACATCAACTGGTATTTTCTAGCAGAAAACTTCAAATAACATCTCTGGTGATCCATCAGGAAAGAAAATCATTAGAGTAATGGAAGGCACCTTGAAATTCAAGGGCAAGGCAGAACAGGGCAAGAACCAATATAGCTCTGAACCATAGATGGTCCCTTCCCAGACCTTTTGCTTGCATAAATTTGGGTTCTATTTTCAGTATTATTTTCACTTTGTTCATGATTTCAATTCTAGAAGGAGCAACTGATTAGCCTAGCTCCAGTCACATGCTCATTTTTTGACTTGTTAAATGCCTTGATTGGCAGACTAGTATTTAATAAGACACTAAATAAACTGTTTATTCTATGGGACAAAAACAGTTATCACAAAGGGAAATCAGAGCGTTGACCTAAAATTAGGTGCCTTTTGGAAGAGGGAATAGGTGTTAGAACCTCCAAGTTTAGTTGATTGTTAGTATGCTCACAATAAGTTGGTATTAAACACTAGTGAAAAAAGTTACAAAGATGAAAAGATACCAGGCTGAATAAGGCCAAAGGGGCCTGCCTTGAGCAAAGTGTGGGGAATGAGGCTAATGGCATGGAAGGAAAAGGAGGCAGGTCAAAGTGGAGAGAAACTGAACAGTCTTTCAAGTCCCTAAATACAAATATGACATCCGTGAGGCCAATGACCATATTTTATTTATAATTGTTTCCATAGCTTAGCCCCCCTATTATATTAGATAAATACTCCATAAAATTGTGCTGAATTATTAGTGAATAAATAAATAAATGGATAAATAGATGAATAGATGGATACACTGAAGGTAGATGGAAAAGTAATGCTAATTTAGCCAGTAGAAATAAATAAAAGGTAGCAGACTAGCTTACCTCTGTTAGAACAAAGATCCAGTAATTAAAGACAAACCATTAGGTTAGCTACAAGGCATATCATTAATTTCTCTTTCTTTTCTTTTCTTTTGTTTTCTTTTCCTTTCCTTTCTTTCTTTCTTTTCTTTTCTTTCTTTCTTTTTTTTTTTTTTTTTCTTTTGAGACAATGTCTCACTCTACCACCCTGAGTAGAGTGCTCTGGAGTCATAGCTCACAGCAACCTCAAACTGCTGAGCTCAAGCTAGCTACTTGCCTCAGCCTCCCAAGTAGCCAGGACTACAGGCACCTGCCACAACACCTGTCTAGTTTTTCTGCTTTATTTTTTTAGGAGAGATGGAGTCTCTCTTTTGCTCAGGCTAGTCTAGAACTCCTGAGCTCAAGCAATCTGCCTGCCTTGGCTTCCCATACTTCAATTTCTAAGGTATCTTGTAGAATTGTAGAATTCTTCAATTCTCTGCTGTCAAAGAATATAATTGTCAGTCTCACACAACTGATGTTACTATGAAGTCATAAAGTCAATGACATGTTTTTTGGAAATAACCCTCAAATATACCCAAATCTTTGTAAGGCTGGTCCTGAGTTGTCTATGGGATGCTTAAGCAGATTTGACATCCCTCTGCTTCCAGGGTGCTCAGCTCTGATGGAGCCTCCCAGTTGGGCAAGGAGCACCTTGGGGAGCCAGGTCGTTCCATCTTGTAGATGTCAGTAGTTGATGCCTAGCCATTTTGTTTGCTGTTCTTCCCCAGAGAGTTTTCTAGATTATAAATAGATAACTCCACATAAGCATTTAAAGCCAACCTGAACTTTGACAGGATATGGGAGATAACAATTTTATTCAACCCTTTCACAGAAAACTTGGTGAAATTGTTATAATTCAGCCAGGATCACTGTTATGTTTTAAGGGTTCTGTTTCTTAAAACATTTCCTATTTCAAAAAGGGAAAAGAGAATGCAATAATCTAGTCTTGGGTAATCAAAATCTTTGAGATGATATTACATGATTTTGATCTTAGAGCAAAATTTGTCTTGTAATAACCCCCTAAAAAACTATGAGCATTTCTGGCTTGGCTTCAGCTTATGCTTTTTAATGTAACTTTTTCAGACAGACCAATTAGAAGTTTGGTATGCTTTCGTTTTGGTTTTACAGTTCAGTAATGTTAAGTACCTCCACATTGTTGGGCAAACAACTTACAGAATTTATCCTCTTGCAAAACTGCCACTCTGTGTCTCATTAAACAATCCTTCACTTCCCTCTCCTCCCACCCCATAGCAAACACCATTCTACTTTCCATTTCAGGAAGTCTGACAGCTGTTGGTGCCTCATCTTAGTTAAATCTCACAGTATTTGTCCTTTTTGATTCTTTTGATTTTGGACTGACTTTGGTTTATCACACAGAATCTTCCCCAAGATCCATCTATGTAGTGGATGTGTCATGGTTTCCTTCCTTTTAAAGACTGTCTATATTGCATTTTTTCAAGATAGCTTATGAGGCAGGGAAAACCCAGTGCTTGACTTATCCTTGGTAGGTAACTGGGTCCTTTTTGAAAACAGAAGCCACATCATCCAAGGATGGGACAAGTTGGCTGGGGATGTTGCTGCTTTACATATCAGGAAGTTTAGGCAAAGATAATTGAAGCCTTGAGCATTAGTGGAGGAGCCAGGCAGGTGGCTGGCCTGCTGCAGGAACACCTGAAAACATTTGCATTTATTTCTTTTTTCCCTTGTTTCTTCTTTGGTCGTTCCTCTACGCCTGATCTTAGCCAAAAGGCCTAGAAGCGATGGGGTCCTTCCTTCTACAAATATTTACGGAACAACTGTCTGCCAAACACTATATAGGCCATGGAGATAAATTAGTCAACATATACTTTTTTAAAAAATCTCTGCTAACATGGAGTTTACATTTTAATGTAACGTTCCTTCTTTTCTTCTTCTTCTTTTTTTTTTTTTTTTTTTTTTTTTTTAATCAGATTTTGGCCAGAGCTGGGTTTGAACCCACCACCTCTGGCATATGGGGCCAGCGCCCTAGCCCTTTGAGCCACAGGCACCGCCCCCCTTCTTTTCTTCTTTCTTTCTTTCTGGAATCAGATTGCAGAGACAGAATCAAAGTTACTGGTGTAACTGGTATAATCTCATAAAAGCATTTAAAGTGAACCGAAACTTTAGATCCAGAATAATAATAATAATAAAAAAAAAGGCTTCTGTCAGCTCACTGCTTCCCCCAGATTTTTCCTAAACATCCATCATCACTCATGAAGATATATATCTCTACCTTCCAGGGATGAATTAAGAGGCCACCTAGCAGGGGTCCTCAAACTTTTTAAACAGGGGGCCAGTTTACTGTCCCTCAGACCGATGGAGGGCAGGACTATAGTTTAAAAAAAAACAAAACTATGAACAAATTCCTGTGCACACTGCATATATCTTATTTTGAAGTAAAAAAAACAAAACAGGAACAAATACAATCACACCGCCTCATGTGGCCCACGGGCCATAGTTTGAGGACTCCTGAAAGGAATAGGAAAAGGGTCAAGACCATAGGATTTGAAATTAAATTCAAAATTAGTTCTATTACACCTCCCTTATAGTCCAGGGTGGTAACTCACAGGATGCCCCAGTATTGTGGCTTTAGGGAACCTGTAGGTTCTGGGCTCTCAAGCTGGAAGCTAAAAACAGAGGGAAGTGTAGAACCTAACGACAAGCTATTTTACAATTTAATTGGGGTCTCATTTTATAATTTAAATTGGCTCATGCAGTCCACTGAAAATAAAGTGAATCATTACAGCAACATTCTATGTTCTTACTTTCTTAGGCTTTCTACTGTATTTTAGTTGCATGGGAATTGCATTAAGCCTCCCTACATGCAAGTCAAAATCACCCAAGGTCATGACAACATTAAATTGTCATGTGGGTAAGCCTACAATTGTTCACTGGTATAAAGGATGTATTGGAAATTTTAGTGAGGGAGTTGCTAGTCATGAGTATGATTAATCAATTCCATGAGCATTTGGAAGTATAATTACTTATGAGTTGCAATATTTATGTTCCCTTTAGGCATCATATTTTCTCATATGAGTAATTTCATAATCCATATATCTATAAAGGCTCAAAGATACTAAAATAAGTTTATATTTAATTTCATTCCACATATCCATGTCACATTCACTCACAAATGGACAAAGATACAAATGAGAATAATGTGAAACTGGTTATCAGAACAAAAGGTATTAAATGTAATTCCTCAAAAATGGGTCTTAAAATACTATATAGTAATTTTACAAGACTATGCTGTAAGTATATATACATCATTTTACATAAAATATGAAAATATTAACTTTTCATAATAATGTAATTATTGTTATTCTAAGATTTAATTATTACTGCTATTAATTTACTAACCTGCTGATTATTTTTATAATACTTTAAAATATATTACTTTAAGCACTAGGCAGTGTGGATTCATAAAAGAAGCAATTTTTCCCCTACAGACAAGGAACAAGTAGTATACATGTAAGCAGAAGAATTACACACACGTTATTCATAATACAAGCTTTCTAGGGAAGTAATTTTAAATTTTATGTTTCACATTATTACTTATTTCCAGTTTGAGGATATCACAAATAGTGATGCTAAGAATATTCTTGTACATGTCTGCTGGTGAACATATTCAAGAGTGTATTTTTTGTCAGGCACGGTGGCTCACACCTGTAATCCCAGCACTTGGGAGGCTGAGGCAGGTGGATTGCTTGAGCTCACAGGTTTGAGACCAGCCTGAGCCAGAGAGTGAGACCTCATCTCTAAAAATAGCTGGGTATTATGGTGGGCGCCTATAGTCCCAGGTACTTTGGAAGGCTGAGGCACGAGAATTGCTTAGGCCCAGGAGTTTGAGGTTGCCATGAACTGTGACACCACAGCACTCAACCAAGGGTGACAAAGTGAGACTCTGTCTCAAAAAAAAAAAAAAAAAAAAAAAAAGTATATTTTTTATTGTCTTCTCTGACTAGGGCCTATAGTTCAAAGTTGAATAGAAATAGCAATTATATCTCTGACATATTCTTAATTTGAAAAGAGATACTTTAATGTTTTCCCATTGACAATAATGTTTGCTGTATTATTTTGGTACTAAACTTTAATAAGTTATACATTTTTATTTTGCTAAATTTTTATTGTCATAAATGGGTACTGGAACAGATCAAAACAGTATGGAGTTTCTTCATAAACTAAATATAGAATTACCATATGATCCAGAAATAGGTCTGAGTATATATGCAAAGGACTTGACTGCACCGTTGAAGAGATACCTACCTTCCCATGTTCACTGTGGCACCGTTCACAATAGCCAAGTTACAGAATTAACCCAAGTGTCCATAGACAGATGATGGATGAAGAAAATGTGGTGTGTATATAGCAGAATACTATTTAGACACACAAAAAGAAAATTCTGTCCTGTGCAGCAGCATGCATGAACCTGTAGAGCATTGTTAAGGGAAATAAGCCAGTCTTAGAAGGACAAAAACCATAACATAGAATTCTAGAATCCATGGAATCTAAAACACCCAAAGTCATAGAAGCAGAGAGTAGGATGGTGGTTACTAGATGCCAGGGGTGGGTAATGGGAGATACTGGCCCAGGGGTAGAAAGTTGCAGTTAGAAAGAAAGAATATTTATTTAAAATGATGGATATCTTAATTAGTTTGATTCAGTCATTCCATGCTGTATACATATAGCATCACTGTGTATCCAGTAATTATATATGATTATAATATGTCAAAAAATAAAACTTGAAAAATCCAATAACACCTTTGGTTTTTTGGGTTTTGCATCTATGTTTAGGAATTAGACTGGCCTATTGTGCTCCTTTCTTCCGTGCTTCTTGTCTAGTTTTGCTAATAAAAGTTACACTGACTTCACAGAATGAGTTAGATAGTTGATCTTTTTTCAGTTCTCTGGAAAGTTATTCAAGGTTGACTGATCTACCTTGAATGTTGGGTAGGATATATTATAGCAGATACTGTGTCTGTGGTCTCCTTTGTAAAATTATGTTTTCTCAGTCAGCTTATGCCCCCAGGACAAAATGCCATAGACTGTGTGGCTTGCCCAACAGAAATTTAAGATTTTGAAAACATTGCTCCATTGTCTTTGAGATTTTTGTGTTGCTATTAAGAAGTGTGATGCCCTTCTGATTAGTGATCTTTTGTCTGTGATCTGTTTTTTTTCCTCTAGAAATTTTTAGGCTTTTTATAGACATTTTGATATTATACAATAATGTGTCTTTGAGGTTTTTCTGATTTCATATAAAATAAAGCACTATTTTTTCAAGCTCAAAAAAAAATTAAATGTTATTTGATAAATAAAAAAAAAAAAGAAAGAAATTTATTTCCTCGATGCTCTGGAAACTAGAAATCCAAGGTCAAGAAGGCAGCAAGGTTAGTTTCTGGTAGGACTTCTTCCTGGCTTGTAGATGGTTAACTTTCCACGGTGTCTTTGCATGAAAGGGACAGAGAGCAAATTCTCTGGTGTCTTTTCTTATAGGGAACATTGTGAGAGCCCCACACTCATCTAACCCTAATTGTCTCTTAAGGGCTCCATCTCCTAATACCATCACATTGGGGAGGAGGACTTCGTCAGCATAGGAATTTTGAGCCAGGTATGGTGGCTCACACCTGTAATCCTAGCACTCTGGGAAGCCAAGGTGGGAGGATTGCTAGAACTGAGAACTGGCCTGAGCAAAAATGAGACCCCATCTCTATTAAAAATAGAAAAAAATAGCTGGGCGTTGTTGTGGGTGCCTGTAATCCCAACTACTCAGGAGGCTGAGGCAGGAGGATCACTTGAGCCCAGGAGTTTGAGGTTGAGGTAGCTGTGACCTAGGCTGATGCCACAGCACTCTAGCTTGGACAATAGAGTGAGACTCTGTCTCAAAAACAGACAACCCCCAAACAAACAAAAAAAGAGTTTTGAGGAGGCACGTTCAGAACATAACAATGTTAAACAACTTTTTAAATGTCCTTAATAATTGTAAGGTTATTTACTCTTTCTATTACTACTTGGGTGCATTTTGATAAGTTATATTTTATATTTTTCTAAAAATTTGTTCATTGTGTCTATTATTTCAAATTTATTGGTATTTAAGATGCTTTCTCTATTTTCTTATCATATTTTTAATCTCTTCTCCACATGTGATCAATTTTCCATTTTCATGCTTACTATTTTATATGTGCCTTTGCACCCTCTTTCTGCTTTCCTGCATGGGTTTTGCCAGAGTACACATGTATTTTTTCAATTCCATTGATATTTTCAAATAGCTAGAAGAGGTTAGACAGAGGTTTGTAGATCTGCTCTATTATTTTCTTACTTTCCACTTGATTGTCTTCTGCTGTTGCCTTTATTTTTTCTAATATAGTTTGTGCTAAAAATATTTTTTAAATAATATAAATAAATAATAAGATTTTGGGCTTGGTGCAAGTAGCTCAGTGGCTGGGGCACCAGCCACATACACTGGAGCTGGCGGGTTTGAATCTAGCCCGGACCTGCCAAACAACAATGACAACTACAATCAAAAAATAGCCACGCGCTGGGGCAGGTGCGTATAGCCTCAGCTACTTGGAGGCTGAGGCAAGAGAATGGCTTAAGTCTAAGAGTTTGAGGTTGCTGTGAGACGACATAGTGAGTCTCTGTCTCAAATAATAATAATAATAATAATAATAATATTTTGTGGGAACAGACATTATGATGTAAACTTTTCTACCATTTTTGTTTCCTTACTTTCACTATAAAATTTTAAAGTGAGTAAAAAAACAATGAATCTCTTCTGGGTATATACCCACACCTGTGGTCAATTCATTGCCTCTTGGCTCCAAACCCAGTGTTCATTCCCTGTTGGAGCTGGAGCTACCAGGTAATCCTCCTTTGCTTGACAAAGAGCACTGGAAATCCTGCAGGAGTAAGGGGCTCTTACTGGGGTTCACCTACTTTTCCTTTGCCTCATGGTGCGAGACCAGCCTGTGGGACACCCACTGTAACTCACCCTCACTAGTTTCAGCAACATCCTATGTACTAAATTCCCCACACTTGATGGGGGGGGGTAACTCCCCAGTCACTCTTACAAGGGCCTCAACCCACTTCCCAGAGAATTTTTCCACCCTCTAGAATTTTTTTTTTTTTTTTTTTTTTTTTGAGACAGAGTCTCACTCTGTTACCCCAGGTTGAAGTGCTGTGGTGTCATAGTTTGTAGCAACCTCAAACTCTTGGGCTCAAGTGATCCTCTTGCCTCAGCCTAACTACCCTGTTTCCCTGAAAATAAGACAGTGTCTTATATTAATTTTTGCTCCCAAAGATGCGCTAGGTCTTATTTTCAGGGGATGTCTTATTTTTCCATGAAGAAGAATATGGTACACATTTATTGTTCGCTGTGTCCCATCCGCTCTGATCCTCCTGTTCTTCTACACGCATCTGCAAAAGTCTCCTTCTCTCTTCTGCCCCCCCCCCCACTGCTCACTCCGACCTCCACTCCGCTGCCACACTGCAGTGATGTCAGGACTCCGCCTAACGTCACTGGTTGCTAGACGCCAGTCAGGGCGGCCCTAGCAACCAGTTTACGGTAAATTAATTTTCATTCAGAGACAGAGCCTGGGGGGGCCTTATTTTTGGAGGGATGCCTTATATTTCACTCAGAAGGGAACCTGTAAGTAGGTCTTATTTTCGGAGGATGTTTTATTTTCAGGGAAACACGGTAGTAGGGAGTGACTAGGACCATATGCACCTGACACAATGCTAGGCTAGTTTTTCTATTTTTAGTAGAGACAGGGTCTTGCTTTGCTCAGGCTGGTCTCCAACTTCTGAGCTCAAGGGATCCACCCACCTCAGCCACTGTGCCTGGCCTCCCTCTAGACTTTTAATAACTTTCATAGTCACTCCAGCAGTGGGTTTTCTGCCCACTTGCACCCAGGTAGGAGAATTTTAGCCTCCCAGTCCCAGTCCTTGTTCTCCTGCCTTCCAGCTTACACCTGCCAATTACGGAGCAGCTCAGGCCTGAGGCAACTCAGCTGACTTCAGCATCTGTTGTGCTTCTACCACATCCTCTCCACAAAGATCTGAATCCCAGTGGAAATTATAAACTACATATATTGTAGCAACATAGATGAATAAAAATAATGCTGAGTGAAAGAAGACAGACACAAAAGAGCACATACTATGAACTTCTGTTTATGTCAAGTTTAAAATCAGGCAAAACTAATATATGTTACTAGAAATTACATAGTGGTTACCCTTGGGGGTGGTTATTACTTGAAATGAGGAGAAATTGGGAACTGGTAATGTCCCATTTCTTGATCTAGATGCCACTATTTTCATCTGTTCCATCTGAGAACTTGTGGAGTGGTCTTATGTATGTTTGCATCTGTTCCATCTGGGAACACCCACGGTACACTTATGATATGTGTGTTTGCATCTGTTCCATCTGGGAATACCCACAGCGTGGTACACTTACAATACGTGTGTTTGCATCTGTTCCATCTGAGAACACTCATGGGTGGTACACTTATGATATGTATGCTTCTCTGTGTTCTACTTCAGTGTGAAAGAGGGAAACAAAGGTAATCTTCTTCCTCTGCTGTCCTTTCAATATTGGTGTTTCCCAGAGTCATATCCCCAAACTTCTTTTCCTTCAGCTAGATGTTCCTATAATATTTCTTAGTTTTTTATCACATTAACTCTTTCCTATGGGTTCATAGCTTTTCATGGCATTAACTCTTTCCCATGAGTCCAAAATGTGTATCTCTAGTTCAGTTATCTCTCCTGAGCTATTAAGTAGCTCCAAACTGATACCCTATATACCTCAATTTCAACCTTTCACCACTTGAATCCATTCTCTTGCCTCCCAAACCTTCCTTTTTATCCTGTGTTTCTTACTGGCACCACCAATCTGACTCTCTCACCACAGCTAGAAATCTGGACTTTATATATCCTAACAGACGAAGACAGGGCTCTGGAATTATCTTGTCTGTTCCACCTGATGTGTTCTTAGGCTTATTAGTTAACCTCTATATGCCTCTATTTTCTCTTCTATTAATGTGGGTTGGTAATAGCTCCCACTCCAGGATTTTAACAATGATCTATAAGTATGAGCAAAGCATGAGCAGTGTGCCTTGCATGTGGTAATTATTTGAGACATGCTATTTATTATTAAAAAATTGTCCCTATATCCTTCCCCCTTCACATTCTGTTAATCTTCAGATTATATCAATTTGATGTAATGCTGTTTTAATATCTCTAAAAAATCTTTTATCTATTTCCACTGTCATTGCCTTTGTCAGGTTCATCTTTTCTTGTCTCTATTTTCACAGTAGCTTTTCAATAGAAGTATAACATTGCTCCCCACACATTTTCAAAACCAATTATCTATACTTCTTTCCAGGTCATATATTTTAAAATATTAAAAGATATTAATATTAAGATATTAATATCTTACTACCATCAAAGAACCCCAGCAAACTATAGACCCTGTCCCTCAAAATTATAACTACTATCCTAGGTGGTGGTGCATGGGCCCATATGCAATAAGTGTGCAAGTGCGCAAAAGTTATTTACCCCTTGCTTCCTCCTCTGAGATTATAGCAATTTCAATACCAAATGTCATGGAATCTACAACAAATTACCTCATATCTTCAGAATATTTAAGGATTCCTTTTTTTCCCCTATTATTCTTTTTAAATTTCTTTTTTACTTTTAATTCTTATGGGTACACAATAGTTGTAAATCTTTATAGAGTACATGTGATCTTTTGATACAGGCATACAATGTGAATTAATCAAATCATGGTAATTGGAGGATCCATCACCTTCATGAGCAAAAGTGATTGTTAGTAAGCTGAGTTCTCACCTCTGGCAATAGAATGATTCATATGTCAAGTAGCCCTGGCCAAGTGGCTCTTTCCCCTTGGAGTTGTTTGTGCCAACACACCAGTCAACTAATGACCACAGGACACCACACTAATCCTTTTAGTGTCTGATCTTTACAATGTGGAATTCTCCTAAAGATTGTGTTTGAGCTGACATTTTGTTACGTATCCTGGAGTAATAAACAAACACTATCATATTTCCTTGTCTTTTCTATTTTGTTCCATGAGTGTCTGGAGTACCAGAGCCTCTGATTTATTAAGCTGATGAAATCTCAGTTTCTTTAGCACTTTGAGGGTGGTAAGCCCAATTTTTAGGACTCTGTGTCTTATTCATATCAATATCTTGTGGTACTTCCTCTTTCATCTTTCCTTCTCTTTTGGACGTCTTCTTTTCCATGAAATCTTCTGCCACACTGTGTTGTTGGGGGCTAAGCTTAGGAGCTAAGTCTCAGTTCTGGGACATACAGGATGAGGGCTTATAGGATGAGGATGAGAATCGGATAAAGTGAAACAATGATTTTTTTGTTGGTTTGTTTTGTTTTTAAGAAATTGACAAAGCCATTCTAAAATGAATATGGAAGGCAAAAGACTTAGAATAACCAAAACATTATTGAAGAAGAAGACAATGTTAAAAAAAAAAAAAAAGAAAAGAAAAGAAAAAAGAAGACAATAGTAGAAGACCTCTGCTACATTATTTCAAGACTTACGGTAATAGTCATCAAAGCGTTGTGGCACTGAGATTAGGATAGATGTTAGATCAGTGCAAGAGAACACAGCCATACATAGACCCACACATACACTGCCTGTTTTATTAAAAATTTTAATCAAGAAGTAAAGTAAATTAAATGAGAGAAAGAAAAATCTTTTTAACAAATGATATTAAAACAATAGGATATTTGTATAGGGGAAAAAGTCTCAACTGCTACTTAAGTTCATGTATAAATATTAATTTGAGATCATAGATTTATAAATACATATGTATAAAACCTTTAGATGAAAGATCACCCCCAACTTTGGGATAGGTAAAGATTTCTTAGAAAGGACACGTAGAAGACTGATTTTTCAACCAGACGTCTCTCCTTCAAGCTGACCATTAACCTTACAAGTAAAACCATGATTAATGCATATTTATTCCCAGTAATGTCAGTGTAGAATTCAGATGTTATTGACTGTACTTATGACTTAATTTTAGCCAAAAGGCTTTGGGCAACAATGTGCTTTTTAAAAAATTATAGAATTTTTTTATAGAGGAGCTTTCCCTCTTTAATAAACCAAAATTCCCAGTAGCCTTATAAGAGTAAGCAAATTCTCATACATTTGTTTTAACTACCTGACTCTTGAAGTCACTAAATTTGACATCCTCAGGGTTTCAGGTCTGGATTTTCTCACCACTTGTGTAGATTTGACTGATTGATGGTTTCCTTCAGGCAATGATGGGCGAGTAAGGGAACTATTGTACTGGAAAGAATGAATCTGGCTCTGTACAGGGTAAGATTGAAAGGATTTTAAAGTAGAGTTCCCCCAACAGAGGAAGGGGCAGAGGAAACTCTGGAGCCCTCTTTAGATCAGGGAAACCTGAGAAACCTGGTCGGTCCTCTTGTGTGTGAGAAGCTAGCCATTCCACTTAAACTCTGAGACTGCACAGAAGGGAGAAGGAAGGGTGAGAGAGCCAGTGACCTCCACAACCCTCCTCTGCCACGCTGAGCTGGTCCCATTCCACCACTGCTTGGTGGTGGAGACTAGACATACAGGTGTAGCTTATAGACTATCCTCACCCGAGTTGACAGACAGGGAAATGTATGTGATTTTATACATTCTTGAGTGACCTCAGAGAGTAGTTGAGACAAGCATGGAGACTCGCAGGGAATGTGAGAATTCAATTCTTGCCATCATTTCCCTAAGTCCTTTCAAATTTCTAAACTCTCCTCTTATTGGACCACAAATTTTTTTTTGAGGACTATCATTAAAACTGGGATAAACAAACAGTTTGAACAGTATCAGCATCAATGGAAGTGTAGTTATTGATTTACAGGGTAAAATTCCTATTTAACGCTGTATCTGGAATAGGGAATTTAGAATTCAGCTGGGCTTCAATTCACTGTATTACTGATGAGAAGGCTGGCTTTTGATAAAGTAGAACATATTTTAAAAATAGATTTAAAGTCCTATTTATCATACACTTTCTACAACATTTCTTTATTTTAATTTTGGTGCTAGTCATAATTTATGAACTGCAATGAGTGCATTAAAATGAGATGGAGCAGGATGAACTCATGTTAAATAACCCAAATTTCAAAACACTTTTCTCTAAATCATGGTTAGAATTTGCAATTGGATTCCTTTTTATCTGAGCTGAATTACAAATTTCACACATGAACTCACTGATAATTCTTTTCTGCAAATCCTATTCTGTGATTTCCTGTGCAAGCTTTTCTGGCATAATAAGTGAAAAATAGCTAAAAACTCTAAGCATGGGATAGAGCTCCTTTGTGTGATTTTAGCTAAGTTTCAGGAAAAAGTTAAGTGCCAAGGGTCAATATTCGCTGAGCTTTAGTGACCCTGGAGACAGGAAGAGCTATTTCTGGCCCTGGGTTGATCTACGGGTCAGACTGGAAGCAACTGATCTTTGTGGTTTGGTGCTTGAGCAGAGATGAACTGTTGACCAAGTCGGAGGCAGGCTCTCGAGGCCATTCAGCCCCCTTCAGAGCAGAGGTGCGGGCCCTCTGCTGGCAAACAGACAGAGGAAGGAAAGGTCATTGCCCAAGAGAGACCAGTACAAACTCTGACTCGGGAAGCTGAGGGGTTGCAGAACAGCCCTAGGGAAGAAGCTCAGATGCAAACAGGCCCCTGCTTTATTAGCCTGAGTATTCAATTCCTGGAAAGGTGAACCTTGCTTCTCATCCTGCCAGGGGTTATCGATATGCAGGGCAGTTCCTCATTTCAGTGTCCTGTGGCTGAAATCTTTGTTGTGCATTACTGATGATGTCCTCATGACCTGTTGCTTCAGGAGGAAATGGGCTGTCTTGTGGTACCTCACACCCTGAAACAGGCAGTAATAAAATAGGCAGGAAAACTGCTTTAACCCATAACTTGTGGGCCCAAATTTTGTGTGGTTGCTCTTGTGTGAAATTCCCCAGGTTCTGTGATAGACTCTGGCTCCTAGTTGTATTCTGATGCCTCATTTTTATAGTCACAGGCAAAAGCTTCACTCCCCAAACCACAAAGAAGTTCCGGGTCTCCATGAAATGCATAGTGACACCAGTAGTTACAGAAAAGAGGAATCTAAACATTTATGTTCACGCCTCACAGTCACCCAGTTAGAGGGGTGGCCTGCTCCCAGTACTGGGAAGACCTGTCCCTTCGGAGTCATGTTTTTCTTCTTATAATATGAACTTCAAAGAAGAGTCACTAATTAGTAACTTTGTTTATCACAAATGTACATTGACCAATGACAGCAATTGCTAGTTTATTCAAGTTAATGCGGGGTAGAAGATGTTGATCACTTGCCTAAACATTGTCCATTGAGAAACAGCCTTTCCTATTCAGTCTGGGACACAGAACAAGTGCGATAGTTCTGCTTTATTGTTTGTTCCAATGCAGCTTTTACCATTGATACTTACTTATTACTTCCCCGAAGGAAGTATGAACCTTGGCAACTTGAACTTACCTTTTTTACCTACAGCCTCACTGAGTTAATATAATCCATATACTATTACTTCAATACAAATTAGTCCCATTAATATTTAGTTTCCAAACATTTTTCCAATTATAAACAGATCATGTCCCACAATTTAATTCAACTTGGAAAATAGAATGCTCTCTCTTATTTTTAAAAATCATCATGTATAATAGTTTCATCAGGATGATTTAAAATATGATTAATAACTCCCACAGGGGATCCAACTTCTGCTATCACCTTTTATGTGTTTACAATTTTGTCTTTACTTTTCAAGTACATTCTCAGGGCAGCACCCCTCTAAGGAGCTTCTAAGCAAAATCCGAGACCTTAAAATAGGGTTGGTTTTTTTTTCACTTCTATTCCATCAGTCTTAAATTTCAGATTTACCCTTCTTTGGTAAATTTCAGATTTACCTTTCTGTGTAAGTTCTCTTTATTAACATATGCCTGTTGTTCCAAACCTCTATTTTATTAATCTCTACCCAGGTTTTATAAGCATCTGGCTAAAATTCCATTATGTATATAAGTTATCAAGGTAAGGGGAAAATGTGTTTGGAGAAAAAATAATAATGGCATACTTATTTCCTTATAGGTCAACTATAAGGTTACATGCAGTGGCTACTCTAGCTCAAAGATTCTTATGTTTTTGTATAAAATGTAAATCAGGAAGTGTTCCTTAACAAATGTTGCATGTACATAGATAAAGTCCAACGGAAAAGAAAATCTAAGAGGGAAAAAGAAATCCCTAGAGTCCCAGCTGCATTTTGTGTCACAGGAACAAATGTTAACGTGGGGGGGGGGGGCACGAAGTGGAGCAAGGTGCAATGAGCACGGACCTCTGCAGAGAAGAGAGCAGCAAAGGGGAAAGAAGCAGAGTTAGGAAACAAGGGCAAGTTTTCAAGGATGAGGGAAGAAAGAGCACGATTGTGTGGGGGGAAATGAGAAAACTTTACGTTTGAAAGGAGAAGCATCTAGCTAGAGATTTGCAATTACATAAGGCAAAAGAGAAGGGCCAAGGAAACGTTTTCTCTCTCATTGTGGGGGAAGCTGTCAGCAGAAGATTGTGAAAAGGCCGATGCTTTGAATGTGCCCCTTTCCTCTTTCTCCTTTCAAAGAATTGCAGCTTCCGTCAGTTAATCAGAGAGGGCGCCATCTGAGTGTGGAACACCAAACAAGACCAGGCAAATAAATGATTGGAGTGTATTTTTTCTAAAATCTAGATCTACTAAAATTTGCAGCTTTAAAGGTTCTTAGGAATTCATAGATATGATTATAGAACTCTTACCCTCTGTCTTTGAGATGTCCTGTAGGGTAGAGTTTCTGTTTCTGAAGTCCAGAAGCAAAATGTGCGTGTGTTACTATTAATATAGAATATAGCAGTATTCATATGTGTAGTAACATATATTGTGTTATTTTTTACAAAAAAGTTTCTAGAAGAAAAGGTGTAAATTTAATTACTAAATGGGTGGATTTACCTTATATACTTGAGTATATACGGTACTTTAATTCTTACACAGATATAGGAGAACTAATATTTGGAATATTAGTTTCATCCCAGAAATTGTAACTATAAACACAGTTAAAATCTCTAAAAACATTTTAAGAGTTAGTTTATCACATTAATAACTGACCACCAAGAAGAATTTTGGTGTCCACCAAAGAATGTCATCCTCCACTGCCATTCCACACACTGGTAGGCATTCCAAGGCAGCTAGCCTAGAAGGCAGCGTGCATTCATTTGTGAGTGAAGTAGGCACATGGCCAGACTCATGAGCAGGACCATCTAGGGAAGATGAATGATTTTTCTTATATTTCTTTGATTATCTTCTCCCCTCGCTTTTCCCCATTCTCTTTTTCTGAAGCCTGTTTATCATATGGAAGACTTTGTTGATTATCTTTGACTCATTTTTTTACAGTTTTGCTCAGGGCTGGGCTCAAACCCACCACCCCCAGTATATGGGGCTAGTGCCCTACTCCTTGAGCCACAGGCACTGCCCGACTCTTTTTATATATCTAATAATGTAGGCAGTTTGCTTCATTTCGACATACTCTTCTATTAAATTTCATTTTAATTTATGCAGTTTTACAAGTCAGCAAGCTTTTTCTTCTTGATTCCCGCATGAGGATCTTGATTTATATCTGCAATATTTTCTTCATTATCTCTTTTGTTCTCCGCATCTCTTTCTGATCCATACTTAATTTTTTACAAACTCTATACTTGTTTCTTCAAGTTTTCCTTAAATAACCAAGAGTTCAGATTGCTTACTCATGTTTTGTATTTATAGTAGCACCTTCCACAATTAACTCTGGACAGAGTATTAAACAAACAAAGGGAAGAAAACCAAGGAAGAAGTAGCTAGAAATATGACCTGGATTTCTAGTTGTGGATGATGTCATGGGAAGACTGGTTCCTTTTCAAGCTGAACAGGTAGAGAGCAAGAAACTGTAACTCAGAGTGATCCCAAATGGAAGAAGGCTAACTTTGGGTTTTAACCCCCACAGTCGCCATCCTAGTTCTCCCAACGCAGTTTTGTTCCCATTTCCTTAGCGTAGTGGTCCTCAACCTTCCTGTAGGGTAGAGTTTCTGTTTCTAATGTCGCCTAATGCCATGACCCTTTAATACAGTTCATCATGTTGTGGTGATCCCCAACCATAAAATTATTTTTGTTGCTACTTCATAACTGTAATTTTGCTACTGTTATGAATCATAATGTAAATACCTGATATGCAGGATGTATTTTCATTGTTACAAAGCGTAACCTACAGGTTGAAAACCACTGCCTTAGAGTATATCTCTCTAATTACTATTGCTCTGGGCATCCAGGAATTTCAGAATTCTCTAGCAAGAGTGAGGATCAACAATCTTGTACGTAAGCCTTCAATTTATGCCCCTGTATTTAGGCTCTTCTATAATCTTGCCCTCTGCTCTAGTGTTTCCAAATTCCTAACAAATATTACTGTTGAGTAATCAGGAAATATCAATCAGAATAGGCAGGAATTCTCAAAATTTCCAAAATTGTAAGTTGTTTTATATTTTTCATAACACTTTATGTACATGTTTGAAAATAATAACAACAATGTAAATTTTTCTGTGATAGGACTATGCTGAGAATTTCAGAGATTTTCTGTAAATAAGCAACATAATTTTCTCTTATTGTTTATTGATATATTGTGATGAGATATCTTTCAGGAACATGCGAGAATGATTTCTTCCCAATACAGACATTTGCTAGTAGAAAATGTTGAGGGAAGGGTACGCCACATGCTTTTGACTTGACATCAGTGGTGTCATCGGCTGAACTGAGTTGGCCTAAATTTCCTGTGTGGACACCCTTAAACCTCAGAAAGTGACCACAGAAGGTCACTGTATTGGGAGATAAAGTCTTTAAAGAAGAATGGGCCTCATCCCAATGACTGACCTCCTTGTAAAAGGAAATGTGGACGTAGTTACACAGACAGTCCATGTGAAGATACGGGCCTGGGAGACAGGCCTTGCAAGACACCAGCCCTGCTTGCGTCCTGACTGCAGACTTCTAGCTTTCAGAGAAAGTAATTCTCTGCTGACTAAGTCCCCTGGTCAGTGGTACTTGGTCATGACAACCCTCCCAGTCAATACCAGAGGATTCCTCCAAACAAATAGCATTTCTGGGTTCACTGTTAAGCTTTACTTCTTTCATTCCTGATTTATCATTGATTTTTTTTTGGGGGGTGGGGGATTCAGGATTTGTTACAGACTATAAATCCCTCCCCCCAAGAAATGCCAGGAAGTAATACCCCCCAAGAAAGAATAATCACTTGTACTTGTCAAATCTGAGCTTCCCTGTAGGAGAGTTTATTTGCTGCCGACTGTCCACGTTAGTTCCCACTGCCCATCTCCTCCCCAAAGGGTATTGCAATTTCTCAACCACCAATGCCTTCCTTTTCCTCATATTTGCTACGTAGAATAAGATTTCCTTATTCTTCCCATTAAATTTATAATATTTGAGGAGAAAGGGAGACACAGTCATAGCCTCAGTCTGCCATCTCAAGCCTGAAAAAATTTTGGAATAATATAATTTTTTCTCTTTTTGGTAGATTTTGTGTGTATCTACTGAAGTCTCAGAAAGAGAAAAAATATTCTGGTCAGGTCTGTAAGGAATAATTTTGAACATAATTTTGGAGTGCAGTAATCTTAGTCTCACTTCAAACTCAGGTGGGCAAGAATATGTCTTCTTTTCTAACTGAAATTGTATCTCAACCCCTTATATTAGCAAAAAATAATAATTTAAGTAAATTTATAATCACCTTAGTCAATTCAGGGTTAGCCTAGTGAATTCCAGTTTTGATACTTCTTTTCTCCCTGGGATTACAGTGAAGTCCCAAGGAACATTGTATTTCAATGGTTTGCTGTGTCAACCTGGTATAAAGGAATGAATGCTAGACTTATACTTTATGCTTAATTTTTGTTTTCACCAGTCTAGTCCAGATTCATATCATCTGATCCCTAGATGAAGTTAATGGTTTACACATCCTTTTCCCTTTTTGTGGGATCACCTCTATGTGACCACAATTACTACATGACTGCTGGAGTAGTGATTGTCCCAGGGCAGACATTGAGCACTCAAAAATTCCACACATGGGCATGTGAGATTCAATGAGTGCTCTGAAAACACACACACACACACACACACACACACACACACGTGTCTGCATATTTCTGGGAAGAGGTCTTTCATTTTCATTAACCTTTCAAAATCATCTTAGACTGCTTAATTTGTCCCATTTTTCTAAGTCACCTCATTCATCACTGAACTCTTCAGGTGAGAAACATATTTTTCTAGATACTTACTTTCCCACCCATCTAGCAAACTTTCTCGTAATTTTTTTTTTTTTAACTTTCCTCACAACTTCTCATTTACCTTTTCCCTGACCTATTTCCCCAAGAAGATATAATCCAAGGAGGCATTTGTATGCTCCACACCTTCATCTAACCATCACCCACCTTAGACCCCCAACACTGTCTGTTACTAGGAGGGAGACAGCCATATGTCAGACAAAGGCCAGTCTCCCTATTGGGGTAACCATCATTTCCTCTTTCTTCTCAAGTAAAACTGCACTTTACTTTTGACATCACCAATTTTCTGTCTCTCACATCTTTCCCTTCTGCATATAAACATGTTTTTGGTATTTCTCCCACATAAATACAAATCAAGCCCCATTTTCCTCATGAGGTGCCCCTTCTTTTTGCTCTCCACACAGCAAAACACCTCAAAGACTTGTCCATATTCACAGCATAGATGCTTCACTTGTCCATATTCACAGTGTAGTCGCTTCACTTGTCCATATTCACAGCATAGATTCTTCACTTCATATTCACAGCATAGACGCTTCACTTGTCCATATTCACAGGATAGATGCTTCACTTGTCCATATTCACAGTGTAGTTGCTTCACTTGTCCATATTCACAGCATAGATTCTTCACTTCTCCATATTCACAGCATAGATGCTTCACTTGTCCATATTCACAGCATAGACGCTTCACTTGTCCATATTCACAGCATAGATGCTTCACTTCTCCATATTCATAGCATAGATGCTTCACTTCTCCATATTCACAGCATAGACGCTTCACTTCTCCATATTCACAGTGTAGTCGCTTCACTTGTCCATATTCACAGCATAGATTCTTCACTTCTCCATATTCACAGCATAGACGCTTCACTTGTCCATATTCACAGCATAGATGCTTCACTTGTCCATATTCACAGC
>CAUYPK010060431.1:0-28085 GCA_963574355.1 Loris lydekkerianus | reverse complement strand
GTTTCATAGGCCTTGCCCTCAACCCATCTAAAGTGTAACTGAATCTGTCATCTCCTGTGGCCCCAACCCAACCCCCCCCCCCCCCATCTTTGGAAAGACACTATCATCCCATGGTGCTGTGGCCAGAGACCAAGGAGCCTCTCTATCTCCTCTTCCTTTCCCTCCCCACAAGGTCCCATTCACTCCAGTCCTTCCCCCTACAGGCAGTGCTGGCCTTCTAAACTGTAAGTCTGGTCACACCTCTCTTCACATAAAATGGCTCCATGCCTCACCACCTCTGGGGATCAAGTCAGACTCCTACACCATCTTCCTCTTGTGCACTGGGCTCCCCTCAAGTTTTTGCCTGAGCTGTCCCCTCTGCCAGAGATGTGCCCTCCCACTTCTACTCCTACCCCTTCCCTCTCCCCCCATCTGTAGTTCAGTCTTTTCTGTCTCAGCTTTAGACCCTCCCTCACCCAGGCTGGGCGTGGCTCCCTGTACTTCCATCTGAATGACACCTCCCACCCCTCTACGTTGGATCACAAGCTCCCTGAAGTAGTGAATGTGCCATCTTGTTACCCAGAGTCCTCACATTCTAGCACAGTGCTAGCAGTGCTAGTACACAGTAGGTGCTCAATAAGTGTTGAATAAACGGGTGGAAAGAATAGAGGCAGCAGGCACTGGGAGGACAGGGTCCCCTGGAGATACCACAGGAGCTTCATCTCCAGGGCCTGCACGGGGGGCTTTCTGAGCCCCCAGCCTAAGGGTGCCAGTGAGGGAGGCACTCCCTCAGTGAGAAGGCCCTGGCCTAACATCCACCCTTGGTAGAGTCACCAGGTGCCAGGCCTTTGTAACTTAGCTTGGCTGAACTTGGTCCTAGGCACCTGACATTTGTCCAGACATGGCACCCCTAGGAAGTGGGCAGAAAGTGGCATAGACTAGCCTGGTCTTCAGAGAGCTCAGTGGGGCCCAGGCTGTGTTTGGCAGAGTCCAGACAAGAGGCAATTTAGAGAGGACTGGAGCTGGTGGGCATGGTGGGATTCCTTGAGAAGAGGGGATCCTTCCCCTGTAGTGCCTGGTACCCCACTACCTGGGTTCTGGCCACTTGAGATGGCCAAACAGAGGAGAGCTAGGCTCAGGGCCCAGGCCTCCTCCCCACCCCCTCTCTTCAAACCACCTTCTCCCTCCCCACCCCTACCACCCCCGAGTCCCCTCCACCCCGCCGGATCCCCTCGTCCCCACGCTGCCACTGACACAATGCACAGCGCCCACGCTTAAAAATCTAAATGCTTTTGAAAATGTTTAACCTAGTTAGACAAATTAGCAAAAATTTGTGCAAAACAATTTAGGTATTTAAAATATTCAATGTTTTTAAAAAACTGGAAAACTGTTCTTAGCTTTCAGCTGCAAAAACCAACAAAATATAACATCCCAGCAATCTTACCATGAGGTGTAACATAACCCTTCGGGAAAGCTGTTAAACAGCTACTGAGGCATCCTGGGAAATAGCACTTCATTTATTCAAATGCACATATGTCAGGCTTTTGCACCATATGTCATTCCAAGCTATTTACAGTAATAATTAAATCTTAATCAACGTTTAACCTCTGTAAAATGTTTGAAGAATCCTAATCACCCTTCAGACTGCACTAATGAAGGAGAAATATATAAACATAAAAGGAAAATGATGCATAGATATCACGCTGGAAAGAACAGTAATTGCAAAATTGTATTTCTTTTAAATATAATCAGTAAATGATGTAAAGTAAGCCAAGGAGTATTTTAAGTTAAGACATCTTGGATGTCAGAGGTGTGAGCAGCTAATTTTGTTCTGCTACCCATAACAGATGTAGCATATTTTATTTTAGTGCCATTATTAGCAACTTCCCATGCCGGCTTTCACTGAAGCACTGAGGCCCACATTAAAATCAGAGAGGCTGCTCACCACCGTGGAGGCCCACGGCCCAGGGCCACAGGCCACTGTGCCCACTCCCTAGTGAGTGCTGGGCTGTTGGAAACCAAGACCTCCCCTCCTGGCACCCCCAGGCTCCCCTGGGCTCCCTGCTGTGCTGAGGGCAGCAGGTAGGAGGGGGGAGACACAGGCAGTGGGAAGGTTCCTAGGGAGGTGGCTGAAGGATCAGGAGCAGGGGTTTGGGGCAGAACTGGTATTCTAGGCTTTCTCTGTCATTTCAATTCAATCTGCCCTCAAGTGAGCAGATGTTTATGGTCACTAACTCCATATACTCAGGCTGGGAGCACAGAGAAGGACTAGACCAGCCCATGCCCTTGAGAAGCTCAAAGTCTAGGGAGGAGTCTGTGAAAGCAGATGGATTCCAGAGAAACAAGCAAAGTGCCATGGCAACTGGGGAGGGGCAGGGGGTTCCAATTTATTGAGGGAGCAAGGAAGGAAAACCTCTCAGAGGAGGTGGGCCAGGAAGAAAATAGAGAATTTTGATAGGCGAGGGCAGGCAAAACTTGCTGGGTTGAAGGGAAAAGCATAGCTTGTCTCGGGGTAGAGGCAATGCTGGACATGCTGGAAAGGTGGCAAGAAATGGAGGTGGGGCTAGGTCAGGCAGGAACTTGCAAGCTACATGAAAGCACCAGCATTTTATCTGAGGGCAATAGGGAGCCATGGAAAGACTCTGAGCAGAGGTGGGCCAAACCCAAATGTATCAGAAAGGTCTCTTTGGTGATGGAGGGTGTAGAGGATGGACTAGGGGTAAGTCAGGGAGTCGGAAGCCTCTCAGGGAGCAGCAGTGGGAATGAGCATCCTTTCTGAAGATGCAATCCATAGGAGTTGATGACCAATTCCACGTGGGGGTGAGAGGGAGGTGTTGAGGATGACTGTGCATTGGATGACTCCTAATTCTAACTCAGGAGCTGGGGTGGCTGGTGACGCCACTCTCAGAGGCAGAGGATATGGGATGGGTCAGGGTGTTGGGTGGTAGGCTCAGGGTAGCTATGTTGAGTCTGGGGCGCCTATGTGTTCTCCAGGTGGAGAGGCCTGGGAGGCAGATGGGTCCAGGGTTCTGGAGCTGTGGGCAGGAGAGAAAGCCTGGGATGCATAAGCACAGCCAGAGCCTCCAGAGTGGAGGAGCTTGCCCAGGAGAGCAGATGGAGGGGATGGTGCCAAGGCCTGGGGAACAGGCACATCTGAGGGGTGGGTGAAGAGAATGAGTCCATGATGGCGGTCATGGAGGACCAGCCCAAGGAGCCGAAGCAGTGACAGAGGGTGCCACAGACACCAAGCAACCGTGGACACCAAGCAGTTTTCTGAGAGTGTTTCCAATGAGGGCTGAGAGGCTTTGGTCTTAGCAAGTACAGTTTGATGACCTTCCAGGGTTCATGTAGCAAACTCCCTGCTTGGTGCTGATCCAGCCATCAGAGCCTCTCATTTCTATTCTGGGCCAACTCAGCTGGCTATTTGTTAGGACCCCTCCAGCGCTCTGGCCATGGTTGGTGTTGGGACCATTGGGTATCCACATCATGAGCTGACCTGGGGAGGCCAGGGCACAGACCTCTGTGCTTGCTCAGACCTCTTGTAACTTCCATTCTCCACCAATAATCCAGTGTCTCCAGGGAAGAGCACCTCTTTGAAGTGCTTGTGAGCTGAATCTCCTCCAAGGGAAGCACATCCAAGCCTTGCTTAGCAGTGCCATTGGAATGGCTGGTGAATGAATGTGACTCAGGTATAGTTACAAGCAAGAGAGTGCCTGCTGCCACCACCTGCCATCCTACCCAGCTCTAGGCTAATGATGTGGTGGCCACAGTGGCTCACCAGTGGAGTTGTGAAGGGAGGGAGGGAGGTGCCAAGGTTCAGTGAGATGAGTAGTGAAGGCCAGAGCCCTAGGGTAGTGGGTTGAGAGCGCAGGGACTTGGTTGTAACTGCAAAGTAGCTCTGAGAGGCCTTCTCAAGGTAGGAGATAAGGAGAAAGGAGTCTAGGTAAGGAACAGCCCACAGGGACAGGGCAACCCAGCCCCAGGCTGCCAGCCTGGGGCAGGCAGGAGCCTGAAGGTCAGCTAGCTGGAGCTCTCAAGGGAGGGAGTGTCTGGAATGGATCTCTCCCAGTTCCAGAAGCAGGGTGCTTAAAACACACCCACTCTGCCCAGAAATAAGCAATGTCACCCTGTCAGTATCCCTGACTCTTGGACAAAACCTGAACCCTGGCTCCTAGACAGCCTCACTTGGATGCCCCCTCCCCATATCCTAGCACCACCCTTCTCTTTTAGACCCAGCACAGACTCTGATGCCCCTCTCAAGAGATACCCAGACTTGGAGCATCAGCATGTCCCCAGCTTCCCCTGAGCACTCCAAGGTTTAGCTAGCTCCACTGCCCCTAGAATACCCTGTCGGCCTTCCTTTATGGTGTGGGAAGGGTTAACCTTGAGTTATTTAGGTTAACCTGTGTCCTGGCTCATTGTGGGTGGGGCAGTAGAGTCAGGAATGCATCTGGGGCCACTTCTACAGCCTGGGAGCGCATGCACACGCGCACACACACACACCTGCAGCCAGCCAGCAGCCAGTGGATAGTTTACATATTTGAACCTGGAGCTAAGGTGCTGAGACATAAACAGGAAACTGGATCTCCCACCTGTGCCCCATTCTCAGGGGCTTTTACCTACTACAAAGAACTTCCTCCTCCTTGCCTTTCTTCTGGGGGCTTTTCTGCCTCTTTTTCAAAGGCACAGGGCTGGGGGGTGGGGTGTTCAGCATGACCCTGTGACATAGCTCAAAGCCAACTTCTGCTTCTGGCCAGGGATCTGAGTCTCTGATGTCCATAGACAGTGGCGACATTGACACAGGGTCCAAAGCCCAGCACCTAGCTGAGCCTATGTGCCAGGTCTGGGATTATCTTGCCCACTGGGGAGTCACAGTCCATCCCTTTCTCACCAGAGCTGGGCTGGCCTTATGTCCCACTCAGACATACGCATCCAGCCCCCATCTTTAGAGGAGTTGTCCTGACTGTCCCTGGAGGCCAGGAGTGTTAGGTCGGGCCTGGGGAGCAGCTAAAGCTCAAGCCTGGACCCCTGGGTCAGGCCTCTGGTTCTGGCTTTGGGCTCCCACTGCCTTCTCAGTGAAGGTCAGACTCCTCAGCTAGATACTCAAGGCCTCCTGGGATGTTCTCTAGCTTCCTCACCCACCAGATGCCCTCCCTTTCCTGTACAATGTAGGTATAGGCTCTGAAGCAGGAGTCCAGATTATATTCTAATCTAAGGCCACCTCTCCCAGGAAGCCTCTCTTAATCTTCTCAGGCCAAATCCATTGTGATGCCTGTGCTATCCCCAGCACTTGTTTTCATCTCCGTCACATTCCCAGTCATAGACCGAATTGTCCTCTAGCCAGGTGTGAATATAGTGATCATGACCCCCATACCACTGTGAACCACTCAAGACAGCTCAGTATCCCTGTGCCTTGTACACAGTTGATGCTCAATAGTGTTGGATTACATCGAACAGAAGTGCCTACTGTGTGAGAATCCTGCCTTATACTTTTCTAGCTCCCCTGTGCCATGTGTACCCAGCAAATTCTCAGGGCCCCCTCCCCATTTTGGAGATTTGCATATTCCTAGGTGCTCTCTGGTGGACCAATCTCAGCATCATTTTCAGTCCTGTATCTCCTTATCTTCAAGGCCTCAGTTTCCCTACATGTGCAGTGGGAAGATTTTCTACTTCCTGTGGCTGGCATGAGAATAATATCAAGAAATGGATGGGAGAATCCTTTGGAGGCTTAGAAAACCCACAGGATGCTGCATGAAGAGGGCAGACCCCATGGTCACCCCAACACCCAGGCCCAGTCTTGTTCACTTAGCTCACAGGGCTGAGCTGTAGCTGAGGGCCAGTCACGTGCCAAACACTTTGCAAATATCCATGCCTTTAATCTTCTCAATGAAAGCTCTGCACAGTCAAGCCTCCTCTCTCTTGTCCTGAATTGAGCTAGGTGTTCTAGAAGGTCCTGAAAAGGAGAATGAGGAGGGACAGGCTGCAGGCAGCCCCGCTGAGGTGTTATCTGGACATGTGTGCATGTTTGTGTGTGCATGTGTGGGCCTGTGTGCACGCACAGGTTTGGGGTGGGGGTGTGGGGAACAGGCAACATGACAGGTGGCGTTGGCGTTCCTGGGCTCTGAGCGGCTTTGCCATTCCCATCCATCCCTCCTGGGGGGTCCTGTGGGCAAACTCCAAGAAAGCAGCGGGCGGGGAGGCAGCAGATTTCTGACGGCAAAAATAGCCCACTTTAGAGTTCAGTAGGGACTGATTAAACCAGTAAATGAGAAAAACCCCAAACAAACATCTCTAAGCAAAGTAGGAGATGGATTTGAGACTGGAGAGGAGGAAGCCCCTGCTCTGGGAGATGGTAAACGCTGCTGTGTGCTCAGGATGGACATAATGCCCCCAAGACATGTCTTTGGGGGGCCTTACATCAGTCTGGGAGAGTGGGTGAAGCAGGAACCAACAAAGTCAAGGTGAGTCCACATGGGCCTTGCTCTGTATTAGGCATTGATAAACAGTGCCAGTTCTTATCTTCAAGGACACCCTACATGTTAAAGAAGGGAGAAAGGGCTCTTGTCCCAAAGTGGGATATGGGGCATAGGAAACACACCACCAGTGTCTATATGTGTGAGGTGAGAGAGATCCTGGTGGGGCATATCAGGGAGGACTTCCTGGAGAAGGGGCCATTTTTCTAAAACAGTTTGAATGTTGACCTGAGCTTATTCCCAATTCCTCCCCATTCTTAGCTGGGAGATTAAATGCTTTCTCAGAGAAAGGGAAGTAAGCTAGGGGAGACATTTTTGCTTCTGGTGGGTCATAGCTATCTTGCCATTTTCTTCAGGGCTGGTGAGGGAAAGGAGAGGAAATAGAAGTACCCACTGAGGGTACAAATATTTTTGTCCATACAGGGAGGGCATAACTCTTGTTTCTTGACTCTGAGAGCTGTAAGGGGAGAGGCAGGAAAGAGAGGGTGGTGAGGAATGAGGATGGGGTGGCTAAGCTGAGCCTAATACCTCAGCTGTAGCATGTATGTGGCCTCTGAGAGACACCTTCTGGGGCCAGGGGGAGACATGATGCTGAGGACATGGGGGAAGGCTTCAGTCTTCCTCAGAACATCACATGCCTTCTAATCCCCAGCATCCTCTAGAGCTGAGTAGAGGCCTAGGCTAAAAGGGAGGGGGTGGGAGGTTGACAGGGCTGATCATGGCATTTGATGATGTCTTTTCTTCCTGTCAAGATGTTCGGCAAAAGTTGGAGGGGCTGGGAGGAATGGGGAGAAAACCCTCTGCTGAGGAGGCAGGGAAGTTCAGAGGGCAGGGGCCAGAAAACCAACAACCAACAGAGCAAATAGGCCAAACAGGAAATACCCCTCCTGCTAGTGGACCTGACTCCTTGCCCCAGAGATCCCTGCACCAACTAGGACAGGGAAAAGAGACACACATTCTCAGCCTCTAGTGCCTATAACAGTGGTAATGCCCTCCCCCTGGCCTATAGCCCAGGCAAGAGACATGCTGGCCATCTTTCCTATCCCTTATACGGCCCTATAGCTGCTGGGAGGACTGAAAAGCTGAGTTAGGGTCCAAGGACTATGAGGTGTGTTCCAAGGAAGGCTAAGGCCCTGCCCTCTCACAATTTGGCACCATTCACCAGCCATGGGAATACCCTAGGGGACATCCTGAGGCCTGGCCCAGAGGATGGCCTCAGCAGACACAGCCATGCTGCAGAGGTACCTGAGAGTCAGCAGATGGTTCAATGTCACTCAGCCCAGTTTTAGAACTTGTGACTCTAGTACCAGGGCCCTTGGCTCAAGTTTTCACTTCCAGAATCTCATTGGACAAAGCCAAGAAGAAATTTAGTTCCAACACCTCGTCTTATAGCCAGGGAAACTGGGGTCTTTGAGGTTAAGACCCAAAGTTGTACAGAGAGTTCAGGCTGAGGGATGCCAGCCAGAGAAGCAGAGGGAAGGCCTGAGGGGACAGAGGATAGTCCCCCTGACCCCAATACTACCTAGGGTCGGGGCACGCCCCCGGCCGTCCCCATTCCCCATGCCTTCCTCTTCCACAGACAAGCCCTGCCTTCTTCTGTGGACACATTTCAACCTCACCAAATCAGCTAATTATTGACAGTTGGTGAAGAGGAGATTTCACTTTTTCCTCCTGTTAAACTGCTCCTAATTAGTTCCCTGTCACTACGGCTGGCTCGCCCGCCCGTTCACGCGGTAAGCCCGCTGCACAGTGCCTCATTAACCTTTTGCTCCTCTCCTGCCGCCTGCCAACAAGATGAAGACAAAAACAGATTGTTGAACAATGGCTCTGGCTTGTATATGCAGCCCTGCTCCCCAGCCCCAGAGCTCCCAGGGGAATAGTGGGGAAGAGCGAGGGGACTGGGGTGGGGGAGAGCCTAAGAGGAGTCAAGGAAGGGAGAAGAGGCACAAAGGAAGACAAGACAGAAATGGAGGCAGGAATGTGGGAGGGAGCCTCGGCCAAGGTACTGCTTCTTTTTTGTTGTTGTTGCAGTTTGGCCAGGGCCAGGTTTGAACCCACCACCCTTGGTATGTGGGGCCAGTGCCCTACCCACTGAGCCACAGGCACCACCCTAGGTACTGCTTCTGGAGCTGAGGAAACAGGAGGTTCATTAAATGGGACTGGAAGCCTCCCAAGTGGGGAACATCGGCTGCCAGAGTGGGAGGAACATTCACCATCACCCGGTCCAGTTTCCCGTGGTGGCCAAGCTGGAGTGTCCAGAGACTGGACCCTGGACATCTCCCTTAAGGGACTTCAGGCATTAATGTATGTGTGTTATGTGGCAAGGGGACAGATCATGTCTGCCAGAGCCCCAATATCCAGAGAAGAAAGGGTCAGAAATCGGGCCCCACCATGCCACAGGAAGCCCTCTGGTACCAGCCGAATGGAAAGCTGTATGGAACATGGTCCTCTGCTTCATTTTCACCATAGCTGCACTGTCACCTGACATATTCCCTCTACTGAGTTTTTATCTCCACCATCAGAATGGAGGCTCCCTGAGACCACCGTGGTGACATGGCCATCCTGGTTACAAGAAGAAGAGGGAAGCACTACAGCTCTATGGGGTAGGGTACAGATTCTGGGTGCTGATGATTCTGGGCACAGGCTGGCTAGGTGGGCCTTGGCCAATGTCCACTGTGGCACTAACCTATAGGTCACAGGGTCCATCACTTCCCTGTATGGGCAACGGGACTGGGGCCCAGAAGGGAGCCCAGACCCTGGTCCTCAGTTCTCCCAGAACATTCCCCAACCTGTTAGGAGATTCCCAGCCCTGATTCTTGGTCTTCTAGACTCCCCTACCCCCTTCCTCAGCTCTGGGTTGGGAAACAAAGACACACTTACTTCAAAAGGTCCCTGTGAAAATGATTCCCTGCCAAGGGTAGAAGGGCACTGGAATGTTCCTTCTGATGAATGAGCAGCAGGCAGCCTGGAGCTCAGACTGGGGCCTCCTTATTTGATAGTGAGTTGTGGGTGGGCCAAAGAGGTAACAGAATCCTTCTGCCTGAGTCCAAAGCCTGCTCAGAACCCAGGAACACCAACACCGCCTGTCATTACTAATTTAGGACTTTGGAAAAGGTATATAAGCTTAATGTACTTCAGGTTCCTCATTTGTAAACAAGGAATAATGGCACCTACCTTGAAGGACTGTCGTGTTCTGGGCCCCTATTTCCCTACCACAGCCAACCAGGCTCCTCTACTCATTGGACCCAAGGATTCCATGGAGGCCATGCCTTCTTGCCTGGGTTATGGGCATTCCTTCTGCATCACCACCCTCTCTCCAAGCCCCTGACCTCATCTCATCATCTCTTTGCTGTTCTCCCAGTTTCTCATATCTGAGCTCAATTCTCTGGACAAAGAAGAAATTAGCTGCCCTTTGCCCAACTGCCATGTCTAGCTACATCATCGAGTTACCAAGTCTCATCAGCTCCTTCTTGTCCCCTCTGCAGAGAGCCCCCTCCCTCCACTTTGAAATGCCTTCATCTCAGCTTCCATGAAGCCTCTGCCCTGGCTTTTCCTGGCCCTTGACTGTTCCTTCCCTTTTGTGGTTTTCCTACCCTCACTGTGACCTCCCCTCCTTTCTCAGCTTCAATTCCCATCTGTGCACTGAAGGTTCCATATCTCTAGCCAGAATCTCTCCCCAGAGCCTTAGATTATACACCTAGGATACATCCCTTGATATTCAATAACACTTTGGACTTGAAGGGCATAAGGCTCCTAAAATGCTGCCTCGTCTGGTAGATGCTCAGTAAATGGTAGCCATTATGACCATTTGCAATTTGATCCCCACTACTATACTAACAGGTAGAACTAGTAATTTGAAAAGAGCAGACAAAACTCTCTCCTAGGAATTGAGGGGGGATTGAAGTCCTTTTCTCAACCTCTGGGGTTAGTGAGTTGCAAACCCCATACCAATCACTGCAGACCAGCCATTCTAGGAACTAGTTACTAAAGTCTACCTCCAAGTCCTCTAATTAATTTGCATTCTAGCGATTACTACTGTTGACAGCTTTGGTGGCTTTTGGCAACTGGGTCAACCCAAGCAAGTCCAGACTTATTGTGGCAAATCCCACTGGCTTCTGGGATGTGAGACATGATCCCTATATGGCAAAAGAAGCACCTCATTAGAGAGAATTAATTGGGAGGGTGGATGGGGAGAACAAGGTCCTCTCTCAGCCAGTGGCTGATGGCCTTGGTGCCATGGGTCACAGATAGGGCCTAAAATACCCCCATGATCCCCAGGCCAGCCTGCATCCTGTTGGGGTCCATGCAACTGGGGCAAGAGCTCTGAAAATCATGCCCCCACCCTCTTTCCCAGAGGACAAAGTCTTATTATACAAAGACTATACTCTTCCCAAGCTGGAGAAAGAGGCTTGTGTTGCAATAAGAAGGGCTTTGGTTAGATACTCAGAAGAATGCACTTAATGCCTATTTGAGTCAGGCATCAGGGAGGAAGGAGCCGAGACTTTGACATGGAGCTTGTGTGAAGCCAAGGCACCTCACTTTCAACCACCTCTGTGCAGCCAGGGCTGGAGGCTGTGGTGGGTGAATAGCCATCACTCTGTTATTTGCCTCAGATGGATGTAGTTTTTCTAGGGACTCTGGACATGGCGGGTACACCTCTGAGTTTTCCTTTCTTACCAGCATGTGGTTTCTGTGTCTTTGGGCTGGTCCCATGGTTGCTCTGGGCTTCCATTCCCCTTGTCCCCCAGAGCCAGGAGCACGGTAAATTGGATAACCATGACCATCTTTCCAACTTGGGTGGTCTCTACTCTGTATCTTGGGTTTTCTCTGCTCTGGGTCCCTCCCTGTACAGGTAGGCAGAGTCATGAGAGCTTCCTGAAGCTCTGAGCACAATGGTGTCTATAAGTACACAGGTGACTGTGATGTTGGCCTAGAACTCAGGCTCAGGCTGATTGTACAGAGATGCAATGGCTTCAGGGAGTGCCAGGCCCAGCTCTTTGGGGATGAAGGTGCCAGAAACCACTGAGAAATACCCTTCCTCCCAGCTTCAGGACTTCTAGGAAACCTGGTGCCCTCAGTTCCACTTCGAGTTCCCAGGCTGCAGATTTCTTGAGGGAGCAGAGCAGAAGTGGTGCCCTAGTCTTAATGACACTGGGCCCTGTGGGCAGGAGATGAGGGTCCTAGTGGCATGTATCACATGCTAGGCTTCTGTCCTGGCATGTCTTAGATGAGGTCCCATGCGCCTGCCAATGTTTCCCCTTAGAACTATGGGCTCTGGAGGGAAGCTACCCTAGTTCTCACCCTCCAGGGACCTATGGCCTGAGGCAGGTCACCCTCTCCTACTCTAAGACCCTGGGGCTCTAACCCTCACAGCTACAACACCCAAGCCCTTATTCCACCTCCCCCAGCTCCCCTCCAGGAGCCTTACCCCCTGGCACTGCCTCTCCTGCATGCAGCAGGTGAGTGCTGAATCACAGACTTAGAGGTACTTCCTCTGGCCATTGCCCCCATCCCTCACAAGCTCAGATACTCCAAACACTCCACTGTCTCCTCCTGCTCATGGTGACCTCCACTCTCAGCCTGGCTTAGAGGTTCTCTGCTCCTTTCTTCTGTCCTCATGTTCTGAATGCCCCCCTTCCGATGACACCCCAGCAGAGAGGGCCCCATGACCGTCCCTGCCACATGCTTCTGGGTGGCCCCTTGCACTGTCCACAGGGCTCCCCTGACTTTCTGGTTCAGCTGTTTCTCATCTTCCCTGCTAGATGTCTCAAACTCCTTTGTAGTCTTCAGACCCCTGACCCTCTCCATGTCCCCATCCTCCTCTTTCCTCTCTGTTCAGTCACAAGAACAAAAAAGCCATCAAAACAACTCCCTCAACTTCCCGGCCCTGAACCCCCCACCCCAGCTGCATCTGCCCCCCTTCCTACACTGTGGGGAGGGGGCTCTCCCTCTGCTGAGCTCTGGTCTACTCCCCTCTTCACAGAGTTCATTCCCCCCAACATCCTCCTCTCAGTGTCCTCAACATCCCTCCTGGTGCCTTCCTCCCTTTCATGTTTATACTACTTATGTGCTCCAGTATCTGCCATTTAAAAAAGGAAAGCTAGATAAACAAAAGCCTCCTTCAGTGCCACATCTTGCTCCAGGTATGGGCATGTTTCTCCTTTTCTCCTCAGCACCAAGTCTAATTTACCACCCAGGCCCTTTGCGGACAGAGTTTGTCTTTATCAACTGAGACACCAAAGATTCTCTTTCCTTCCTTCCTTTTCTTTTCTTTCTTTCTTTTTTTTTTTTTTTTTTTTTTTTTGAGACAGAGTCTCACTATGTCACCCCGGGTAGAGTACCGGGTAGAGTACCGTGGTGTCAGCTTACAGCAACCTCAAACTCTTGGGCTCTAGTGATTCTCTTGCCTCAGTCTCCCAAGTAGCTGGGACTACAGGCATCTGCCACAATGCCCAGCTATTTTCTTGTTATATTTGTCATTGTTGTTTAGCAGGCCTGGGCCAGCTTTGAACCCACCAGCCCTGGTGTATTTGGCCGGCACCCCAATCACTAAGCTATAGGCACCGAGCCCCTTCCTTTCTTTCTTACAGAGTCTCACTCTGTTGCCCTGGGTATAGTATCATAGCATCATAGCTCACAGCAATTTCAAAGTCTTGGGCTCAAACAATCCTCTTGCCTCAGCTTCGCAAATAACTGGGACTACAGGCACTTACCACAATGTCCAGCTAGTTTTTTTTCTATTTTTAGTAGAGATGGGGTCTTGTTCTTTACTCAGGCTTGTAAGAATAAGCAATCCCCTTGCCTTACCCTCCCAGAGTGTCAGGATTACAGGCATGAGCCACTGAGCCTGGCCAATGGATGATTTTTAAATTCACAGAATTCTGCCTCTCAGAAGGGCTGACTCTGTGGACAGCCCACCCATGTCCATACCCCACTTGGCCTGGCTCTGCCCTTCCCTCCCTGGCCACTTGTCCTTGGACTCCCTCCAGGGCCTTTGTCCTTCACACTGCCCCTGGGTGATAACACCTGCTACCCTGGCTCCCTGTAGCGTCTCTATTCTGGTAACCTCTACTGCCGTCCTTTGAGCCCAGGCCTCTATCCTGGATTCTAGACCCAGAGATACCATCCCACAGGGTACCTCTATTTGCATGTCCCATAGGCTCCTCTCCCTCACATCTGCCCCTCCTTCTGGAGCCATCTTGTGAAGTGGTACCTACACCTGCTCCCTTCCCTCCCAACACATGCAGCTCTTCATCAAATCCTAATGCAGCTCCCTCCTAACTCTCTTTAAGGACCCACTTCTCTCCATACCCACTGCCAGCAGCCAGATCCAAGTCTCTACCATCTCTTGCTGGATGTTTGCCACAGCCTCATGATGGTTCCTTCTCCTCCCAAGCTCCAACCCAGCCTCAAGATATAGTCATGGGACCTTTTGAAAGCAGAAATCTGTGGTTCTGCTTCACACAGCCCCCTAGAATGACATTTATCCTCTGTGCTTCGGCTTCCAACTCAACACACCTGGCCCCAGCCCTCACCTGACCCCTCACATGACCCCTCACCTCATTCTACTCTGCTCCACTGCAGACTTTGGTCAACTCTTGGCCACACTGCATGCTGCCTTGCCACAGCACTGCCATGCTGGCTGATCCCCAATCCTCCTGCACCCCCCAGCCCTTCTTCACCTGGCCAGCTCCAGCCCAGAACCCAGGTTCCACTGCAATAACACTTACTTCCAAGCTCGGTTTGGTTTGCTGTCTCCCCCCACATCTAGCTGAGCTTCTCACACCCTAACACTCCCTGAAGTTCATTTGCCCTTCTGTTCATTTGCCCAATTGCTGTGTTGGCTGCTCAACCCTCAACTCTGAGAGGTGACAGCCTGGGCCAGTCTCATTCCGGATTCTCACCCCAGTGCCTACCACAGTGCTAAGGAGTCAGCACTCCTTGAGTATTTAACAAATGACCAATGGCTGGCTCCCTGCCCCCCATTCTCCACCCTGCCCTTAACCCTTTACTCCCCTCTGACCTCTGACATCTGTGGGAAAAGGCTGATTGCCAGCGGCAGGGCTAGGCCGAAGGCTGCCAGGCACACGAGGCTTTGCACAGGGAGGAGCAGCCGGGGGCGCGCCTGTAGGAGAGCCGTCCTGTGGAGGAGAAACCAGAGATGGGATAGGCTGACTGCTAGCTACCACTTTGGGTCCCACTCAGAGTCCTGGGTGGCATGGTTCTGGGGCCAGTGCCAGCCTGCAACTAAAGAGATGTAGTAGATTCTGTCTTTGGGGCCTTCCCCAATTGGCACTCCTCTCTCTGGGCCCTGCCTTGAAGGACATTGCTGGTAGAACTTGCAACTACTCAAATCATAAATGAGCACTTGTAGGGCACCTATTTACCACATGTCCACCCCGTGCCAAGAAGGCCACACATGGGAGAAATGCTCAAAGAAGCTATTAGCCTCTGTTCCTGGTAGACAGGAAAGTAAGATTGTTCTTGAAGGCAGAGCATAATTAAATAGCAAATGGACCAGAATAGGTGCTGAGTTCAGGAGAGAAGACAAAGCATGCACACTACATGTATGTACACACACACACACACACACATGCACTCACACACATTCATACTCACACACACAGCTGGGAGGAGGTGATCCTCTTCTGGGCATGAGAACAGAAGACACCCACTGGCCACCTTACCAACTTCAATCCAAGAACACAGAGAGAGTAGTGACTTGTCCAAGGCAAAGGTAGTAGCTGTCATCCCAGCTACTACCAGCTCAGACTCACCTGTCACTGTCATCACCAGCACCACTCCCCATGACCAGCTTCAGAAGGCAGGACTGGGCCATGATAAACCTTCCTCCAGGGCCCTGCGTCCTCCAGCTCCCCAGACAGCATGGGGGACATAACAGCTGGCAAGCACGCCTTCACCATGTTCATCAGAACTTTCCACTCTGTGTACTACTGTGGAGACCACAGCACTCCAGCGGGGAAGCCTCGGGGTGCCAACAGGATGGAAGACTGGACTATTTGCCAGGGGATATTGGGTGGGCACCAAATCTGCCACAGGCAGGTGAGAGGGCCTCCAGGGGCAGGGCACAGTGTGGGGTGCAAGCAAACCCCATACTACACTCAAATCCTGGGACAAGAATCCCAAGAGCATCTGATCCTGAACAGACAGCAAAACTGGGGGCAGCAGTTCTCAAACTTTAAAGTATAGCTGATTCAAAATGCAGGCTCCCAAGAGTCCCTCACAACCATGGAATCCTGATTCAGGATAACTCGCAGGTCCATTTTAAACAATCCTCTGTGAGTCTAAAGCGGTATCCTAGGCCACACTTATGAGAAACCCTACCCACATGTTCTTGCTCAGGTATTGACAAAGATCTACCTACCTGTAAGTTCTATGCAAGTAAAATTAGTTAGCCCTGGCCTGGCACACAGTAAATGCTAATTGTGCATCATTATTGTGTGGTTATTATCCATGTCACCTGTGGGAAGGAACATCCTGGTGGCCTTCTACTAGCCTGGATCCCAAGATCTGTACAGCTGTTGAATTTAGCTTTTGGAAAGGGAAGTTTCCACAGGATTAACAGCATAAGGACAAAGGTACCTAAATCAAGGTTGAATCTCTCTGATCCCTCAGTCCCCCCATCCTTTCCCTTTCCTCCATGCTAGCCCCACACCCTACCAGGACTCCAAGGCTTCCTGGGCTGGGAGTAAGGCTGAGAAAGGTCCTGAGATCACTATTTGTTTATTTATTTATTTTGAGACAGAGTCTCACTATGTCACCCTTAGTAGAGTACCATGGCATCACAGCTCACAGCAACCTCAAACTCCTGGGCTTAAGTGATTATTTTGCCTCAGCCTCCCATGTAGCTGGAACTACAGGTGCCTGCCACAACGCCTGACTATTTTTTGTCACAGTTGTCATTGTTGTTTAGCTGGCCCAGGCTGGGTTTGAACTCGCCAGCCTCTGTGTATGTGGCTGGCGCCATAACCACTATGGTACGGGTGCCAAGCCCTGAGATCACTTCTTAAGCAGGACAAGGAATGTTGGACACAAGACTAGCCCTGTCCCTCTCTGCCCCCCAACACCAGGGGCTTGCCCTTCTGTTCCAGTGGCAGTGACAGAGAGTGTAAAGTCCCTGGAGACAGAGGGCAGGGAAGGGTGACAGAGAGAAAAGAGTGAAGCTCTCTCCCTGGCAGGTGAAGGGTGGGCCATGGGCTCAGTCCTTGGGATCTCCTGGTGGGGACACTGGACAGACCACCTTCTAAGTGGGATTGTAACCTCAGCTTCACTTGTAGGGGTGGCTGGCTGAAGTCTAGGGGAAGGGGTCTAGGAAGCCCCAGCCCTGAACTCCCAACTCAAGAAGAAGGCAGGACCAAGGCTGTAGTCAAATAGGAGCCTTGGGAGTCCCGGCCCAGAGCAGCCAGAGAGGGAACACAGCAGGACAGGGGGAGGGGATGAAAGGGAAATGGCAGGGAGGGATGGGAATGGCAGCTGGGGGAGTTAAAATATGCAGATGGAGAGATGTGCGAATGCCTGGGAGAAAGAAAAGACCCGGAGCCCAGGGAGTGAAAAAGTGGGGGAGTGGACTCAGGGAGCCACCATGGGCTGTGGTCTGCACCGTGACCCAGCCTGGTGCTTCTACCCGCCTCCCTCCATCCCAGGGCCAGGGATGCCAGGCTGGCAGGCAGTGAGCTATAGCCCTCTTGAGCCAGCATAGACAGCTGGCTCTGAGCTGGGGGCAGATCCCAGTCCTGAGTCTAAAACCAGCTTCCTCCTCACTGTGGTTGGAGCTGTGGGGGGTGGCCGGGTGGGTGTGGGTGTAGGATATGAAGCCTGTAGCCTGTGGGGAGGTGAAGTGCAGGGTGAGGGGATGCTATCCTCGAGGCAGCCCAGTACTCTGCACTGAGGTGGGGAGACTCCTCTGCTTCAGACTAGAGATTTTTCCTTTCAGTCTCAGAGTCAAAGACAGCTAAGCATGCTGAACCCCACCTCTCTTACCCCAGCAGGAAACCTAAGGACCTGTGCGCCCCCCAAAGAGAGTAAACAGAGGCCAGAGGCGAAGGAGGGGGGTTCCAGCCCTAGCCACACAACAGCTGGTCTCCCCCAGTGCTGTGCATTCCTTCAGCACTTGGAGCTCAGCTTTAGTTTGCACTCCATTAATTTGCAAGTAGGCTGCTTTGTAAGTGTTCTTTTGTCTTTTTTTCCTGGCTGTCCTGACTCCCTTACCCAACAGGGGCTCCCCAAGTGTGGTGGACAACTCCTGCACCAGGTCCTCAGCAGAGGTCCTGTGCAAGAGTCCCTGCACCAAGAGGCTGGGAGTGTGGGCCATGCCCCTGCCAAGAGCCACAGAGCTGATGGATGGTGAAAATGCAAAGCCCTAATGAAGGAGGTGATGAAGGGGCAGTGTCCTCATTTTCATGTGGGAAACTGAGACTGAGGGAGGTTCCACAGCCATTGCAGACTGGCAGGAGGTGGAGCTGGAATGCAGATTTCACATTCCCACCAGTCCCAGCCTGCTCTGCTATGTCATCCTGCCTCACCTACCCCACAAGTCCTGCAGTTCTGGGGTATATGTGAGACTAGCAGGTCTTTGAGGGCACAAACCAGGGCTGGACACTTTTCTTCTCCCCAGAGGCTCTCAAGGACCAACCAGATATAAGACTGCCACGAGGACCAGACTGCCAACCTCTCTCCACCCTACCAAGGGGGTTTCTTTGGACCTTGAACTGAGTCAGACTACATAGCACCCAGACACTAGGCAGATCTTGGACTGTTGAGGTTCAGAACTAGAATAATCATCTTACTTCCTTGACTCCCAAAGCCAAGTTTAAGCACCTCCCCCTCACCAGTTCAATGCTACACTAACCATCACTCCATTTTCTTTCTTTTTTTTGAGAGAGAGAGACAAAGTCTCACTTTGTCACCCTTGGTAGAGTGCCATGCCATCACAGCTCATGGCAACCTCATACTCTTGGGCTCAAGCAATCCTTCTGCATCAGCCTCCCAAGTGGTTGGGACTACAGGCACATGCTACTATACTCAGCTAATTTTTGTATTTTTTATAGCGATGAGGTTTTACTATGTTGCTCAGGCTGGTCTTGAACTCCTGGGTTCAAGTAATCTTGCTGCCTCAGCCTCCCAAAGTGCTGGGATTACAGGCATGAGTCACCATACCCAGCCCTATTTTCTGGAAATCCCAGTACTCAACACACCATGTCCTCACTCAGGTACCCCCAGAGGCTCTGGCCTCTTCTAGGATGAGAGGGACTGCCTCTTTGGCCAGGCACACAGGACCCCTCATTGTCTGGCCCCTACAAGCACATTTTGCTTCAGCTAGGCTGGACTCTTCCATGTCCACACCACTGGCCTACACCCTGCCTAGAAAGTTCTCCTTTCCTGCTCTCAGGGTCAGCTGCAGCCCTCTCCAGGGAATAGTCCTTCTTACTGCTGGCTCCATAGTCTTCCTCCTCTGAAGATCACTTTGGCCCCATTTACAAACTGCCTGCTCTTACCTGCAGCTGACCTGTGTATGGGTCTTACCTATCTTTTATAAACACAGACGTCCTGAGGTCAGGCCCCAAATCTGACAGGGCAGAACCCAAAGTCACGCTGATCACATGATGTGATCTGCAGACCCAAGAGGCAACCAGTGTAGTATGAAGAGCCCAGGCTTTGCAGTCATACTCCTGAGCCACAGTTGGCTCTGACATTTCCTAGTGTGTGACCCTAAGCAGATGATATAATCTCTTTACCACCTTTTCCTCACCTGTAAAACAGGGATATCATACTTACTGTACTGTTGTGAGGACCAAATAAAACCATTCATTTACTCATTCATTTGTTCAACAAACATGGAGCACCTACTATGGGCCAGGAATTGTACTAGACGTGGTGCAGGGCAATAAACAAAAGGCCTCACTTGCCTCCATGGAGATTATATTCTAGTGGAGCACACAGATAATGCACAACTAGCTGAGTGATCACAGATACTAGTAAGTGCTGTGAAGAAAAATATGGGAGTATGAGGAGAGAGAAGATCATGAATAATGGCAGCTGTTCTGACGGGGTGGCCAGGGAGGGCCTGTTTGAGGAGGTGGCATTCAGGCAGAGACCAGACTGAGAGAGGACTAGGAGGGAGTGCTTGATAAATGAGAGGGTCTCCAAATGCAGGAAAATCCCTTGCCCCAGAACCCAGATGGAGTTCTCCAAACCCCGTTCTCATCCTATATACCCCAAATTTCAACTGATGCTTTGAGGTATCCCCACTGGGCAGAGCACCCAGGAAGATAGGAGGGAGGGAATTCTCACTGTCACCTGTACAAGCCAGGGGACTGACTCTCCGGGCACTCTTCACCTGGGACCCTTCTCTGCCCTCAGTCCTGTCCCAGGTCTGCTCTGGTGCTTGGGGCCTGCCCTCCCTGCTTGGCATCTCCTTCCAGCAGCACTTCAGTCTTCCCAATGCAATTTCACACTCACTAACTCATGTTATTATGTTCCCTTATTGTCTCTACAGTCATGACAAATATGTAACATGAGTTCTTAGAACATCCCTCTGAGGGAGACTGTGGAGTTATTACTATTTGTATTTTATAAGCAGAGAAACAGGCTGAGTGAGGAGGTGATATACCTCACAGTAGATGCCTGCAAGGGGTGTGGCTGGCCCCGGATTTGGTCTTCCTAGCAGCATCCTCAGATGCAGTCTTCCCTACACTGTTCACAGACAGCATGTGAGAGTGCGCACGTACACACACCCACACATGCAGAGGTGTGCACACACACACACACACACACACCAGAAACACCAGCTCCTCAGGGCAGGGCCAGCCTCATCCCTATCTCTCATAGCACTTAGCCCAGGGTCCTGCATGGTAAAAGTCAGTGAATTCTCACAGAACAATTCTAGTAGCACCTACCTGGGAAAGCCTGATAATGGAGGACACCAATTGCCACCCTCTGAAAACAAGGGGACTTCCAGCTGCTTCCTAGTCCCTTGCCCTGGACTAGCCTGGTCCCCTCCCTCTGGCCCTCCTCCCCAATGGCAGCCCCTCAGTTCTGGCTGCCCCAACTCACTTCTCCAGCATGGACATGACGATCGGGGGTAGCACCAGAATGGGCATGGGCAGGACCACCCGTGTCAGCGCCGTCTCCAGCAGGGCCTGGGGGCAGGCAGAGGCTGTGGTGAGAGAGAGGCCGGGGATGGTAGGTGGCAGGACAGCAAACCCCACCCCGGGGCCCCTGGGTGTGTGTGCTGCTGCTGAGCACATCTGGCTGAATGGAATTATTCATGGAATTGCTCACGAAGCTGTATTCCATCCCCCTCTTCTTGCCACACACATTTGAAAGAGCAGATTCCCATCACCTGCCACGTGTGGGGGAGGGGTGGCAACACAGAGGCAGCCCCCGGAAGGAGCTGTGCCAGGGAGGTGCTCGAGCACCTCACAGAGGCGGTGGATGCAGCCTCCCTTGCCTGGGCTGCACAGGAGCTAGGAGAAGCTCTGAAACCAAGGGGGGTGGAAGGACCAGCACCAACAGTGAGGCTCATGGCACTGAGGGAGGACACAGGTTGTGGGGTTTAATTGACATCCCTTAAAGACAAAGATGTAGAAGATCTGATCTTCTGTCTTCTGGCTCTAGGTAAGTCTTTCTTAGGCACGTGCTTCTGCTGAGTGTCTACAGAGTTTCTACTGGGGCTTTGTCTGTGCCCTTGGGAGGGCCTAGCTCCATGACAGTTCTGCACTTTGACAGCTATTGCAGTGAGTTCCTTTAATGCCACCAGCTCCTGGTGCTCAGATGAGGCTCCAGGAATGGCTCACAGCCCTTGATCCCTAGGAAACTGAGGCTAAATCCCCTCTGATAATGGGTTTAGGGCTGAAAATTTCTCTCAGGAACTTGGACCCTATAGTCAGCCTCAAGGAGGCCCAGGAGAGGGTCCCTCCAATCTCCTGCTGAACTGGAGTGGGGACAATGGGATGGTCTAGTGTTAGCATAGGGAGCACAGAAATGGTGCGGGGCTGGAACCCTCAACCCCTCACTGGCCTTGCAGAAGCACTGACTTGGACAGGGCTCTTTACCAATCAAGGGTCTCAAGACAGGGTGGGTGCTCGGCTGCCTCATAGCTTTGCCCCTGTCCCATTCCCAGTGCTCATAAGCCAGAGTCCAGGGCAGGGATGAGCCACTAACCACCATCAGGATGAAGATATGAAGCACAAGGAAAAGTGCACATGGACTCATTTTTTAAAAAATTAAAATTGCTAGAGAGGGCGGGACTAGTGAAACTCGAAATGAAAGAGGGTCTTTTTGTGACAAAATATTCTTCTCCAAATCTTGGCCAGCCTGAAATCCTTTAGCCTCAGCGCACTCGTTCCCTGGTGAAACACTGCCTGCAGAAATGCCTGCTAACCCAGAACCACAAAGCACTCACCTCCAGGCTTCCCCTTCTTACCCAAGAGGATGTGAAGGCCCAGGGAGACAGGGCCCAGGTCCTAGGGAGGGGAAGAAAGTTCTGGGGGAGTCTCCTCTGCCCTCGCCAATTAACACCTTGTCTGGGTGAGGTTATCAGAGAAGCTGGGTCCTGAGGGGCCAGGACAAGAGATGGGGTGTTTCATAGCGATGAGCAACTGTTAGGGGGGACAGGCTTGGCTGGGGCCAGACCTGGGGCTCATGTAGACAGAAGATGGGGGCAGAATGAGGACATATCAAAAGGACAAAACCAGGGTCCTTTGGACAGAAGCCCCAAGGAACAAACAAGTTAGAGGAAAACCAATCCCCTCCCTGTTGCTGCCCCCTCTGCCCTGCCCTTAGAGCCCCTGCAGACCCACGTGTCTGGCTGCGATCCTGGAGGAGCCCACGAGGTTGCCATCACCATCCAGGACATCAATGCCTTCCTCCAGCTCCCCGTATCGCATCAGGACCACGTTGCAGATATTGGCACTGGCTGGAGAGAGAAAGTTACAGGGAGCAGGGCTGAGGGAGAGGATGGTGTTCCTAGGGGTGGATACCAGGCTCCTCCCTCACCCAAGCCTTCCTGTCCTGAGCCACAGGGTTCTGTGTTCAAAGACTGGGGGCAGAGGTATGGGAAGAGTTCTGTTGTGCCCCTGTCTACCAGCCTAGTGAAGGATTTGGGGGCCTTGAAGACCTAGTGAGCAAAGGTGAAAGAGCTAGTGTGAGGGAGAACTGTTCAGGGCTCAGAGTGCAGCCACCTATGGAGGGTGCCACCCTCTTCTGCTAGGAGGCCAGCTAGGAGGCCTCTCTAGCCTGAAGACACATCCTCACAGTGGCCTGAGGTTTCATCATCAGCAACTCAGGCCCTGGACCACCCTATTTTCTTTAAATGCCAGTCTCCACATCCAGTCCCTGGAGCCTCAGAGTGAATCAAGTTCCCAGAGATTTGCTTCCCCGACAGCAGGTGTCAGAGCAGGCACCCAGCACCACCCCCTCATCATATGGACAGAAAACTGAGGCTCAAAAGGGGGACTGCCTTCTCTGAGGTCACACAGCAAATCGGGGCAGAGCAGAAAGGCTATAGTACCTAAGCCACCGGATACCTGGAATGGGAGAGTGGGGGTAACAAAAGTCAAGGTAGACCTATATTCTTGATTCCCAACGTTGAGGTCCTTCCTTTGGTGTGCCCCCTCCCTGCTCTTAGCTGAGATCTTGGAGACCGGGGCTGTGGAGAGGGTTCCTTGCTCCTTAGATCAGCACTGCATGCTAAAATCTGGGGGCTACCCGTCAGCTGGTGACTAGCGCAGGAAGCCTATTTCTGCTCCCCTTGCCCAGGACTCACATGGCTGGGACCGGGCCCGGGCCCGTGGCCCAATGTGGGTGCCGCCCTCGCCTGAACTCCTCCAGTCCTGCTTCAGGGTAGAAGTGGGGGGACTTAGGAGTGGTGGGCAGGTGGGGAGTGGGGGGTGACAAATGCAGAGCCCGACTGCCTCACTCCTCCCCCCAAAGCGCCTTGCTGTGTTTAAAGTTTTAATTTTTGCTAATTAATGTCAATTAATTTTGTATAATGAGTGTTTAATTTTGGGGAGTGTGTGAGCCTGGGAGCGACTGCAGTTCTGGGCTGTGAACGCTGATTAGCATCAACACCTGCTGCTTCCCCCCCTCCCTCCAGTGGGGGGGCACCGGGGTTTGGGGAGCTGGAGTGTGGCGGGGCCTAGTGGGCAGGCAGAGTGGGAGGGAGACCGCAGATGCTCCTGGTGCCCGAGCCAATGGCTGGGGAGCCGAGTGGTCCAGGGTGCCCACAGCTGGGGGATAGGGTTCTTCAGGTGAGGTGTGGCTTGAGACCCTGGCGGTTCCTGGGTTTCAGTCTCCTGTTTCAATAAGTAGGGAAGTGGAATAAACAGAGGGGAAGACCGAGAAGCTCTGCAGTCTTTGGAGGAGAAAAGCAGAAGGCCAAATACAGTTCTGAAATGTATTTAGAACACATACACCATCTTCAAGCATCTCTACTGTTTCTACATGATGCTCAGTGCAATGGGCCCCACAGGCAGACCCTCTGTGGCTATAAGTCAAGCCTTGCACTCCTCCTGCCCCACAGTGGGCACACCTACCTGTCTTAAATGGTGACTTACCAGGGGTGATTTTTTGGATACATTTGGCCACCTGATCTTTTTGCTGACCATGATCTGGGGTGGGGGTGGAGTTGTACTGGCATCCAGTGGGTGGAGGCCAGGGATGCTGCTAACCTTCCCACAACACATGACGGCCCCACAGCAAAGAATTACCTGGCCCCAACTGTCAATAGCGCTGACACTGGGAAAACTTTGTTTTAACCACTGCCAGAGATGGACAGACTTAGGAGAGTGAATCTGAGGTAAAAGAGATTCAATCAATGGGAAAGCAAGTGGAGGTAGAACTAGGAGCCTGGGTTTGGGGCCATCTGGTCTTGAGTTTTAATCCTGTCTCTATAACTCTCCCACCTCACTCCCAGAGGGCTCAGGACCCAGAAGGGCCCCCCAGGGTGGCCTGAAAAAGTGGGCACCTGGCCTCTGAGTGCTGGGGACATGCCCTCTAGTGGCAGTACTGATGGTTTGCATCCCCCATGCCCCTGGCCTGCCAGGGCCTCAGTTCCCAGGAGACCCAAGAAAACCATTGGATAGTGGGATTTTCTACCCTGAAAGGTATCAATCCCTGCCCCCTGAGAACCTCTTCTTCCTCACCACAACCACCACCATTCCAAGAAAGACAAGGTTACAGGCACATGGTCCCAGGGATGGGCATCCCCTTAAAGTCGGGGGCTGACAGCTCACACCAACTTGAACCACTGTCACCTCGCTCCTGCTCAGCTTCCCTGGGTGTGAGAGGAGGAGCAGCAGTGTTTAGGGTCTCCCTGGGATTTCTGGGTGCTGGCTGAGCTCACACAGAATGTTAGCCTCTGCACCTGGGCCCACACTAGGTCAGGACAGCTGAAATATCTGTAACACCCACTTTATGTATGTATATGTGGGGGAGACAGAAAAAGAAAAGACAATGTGGATTTGGAGAAGGTGGCAGGCCAGTCCAAGGTTCATGGCAGCATCTCGCTTACTCTCTGCAATTTCCCAATGTGAAATGAAGGGCTAGCAGGACAGAAAAGGACTTTGGTTCAAACACGAAGCCACTTGAGACAAACGATGTATCATGAAAAGAAGTGAAGGCCCAGCCTTGTTCCTCTCAGCCAGCTCCTGCAGGACATCTTTGAGTGCGACAATGCACTTCTCTTCTAACCTGCCTGGGTGGCAAAAAGACACGGAAAACCCTAAAATCCATCTCAGAATGATGAAAACCCCAGGACAGCCGGTTCTTACTGCCTAGTCAGATGGCACATGCCCTATAATCTCTTCTGTTGAGCAGTTTATACTTGTCCATTCATTGAGCACCTGCTGTATGCACAGGCTACTAGGCATCCCTCCCTTTGAGCAATGAAAACACTAGTGCTTTTTTTTTTTTTTTTTTTTTTGCAGTTTTGTGGCGGGACAAGGTTTGAACCTGCCACCCCCGGCATATGGGGCTGGCGCCCTACTCCTTTGAGCCACAGGCACCACCCTAAAACACTGTCTTTTACACTGATTTTATGTCCATGATCTCATCCAGAACTTTCAATTTTGTCATAGCACTTTTAAACCTTCCCTGGTCCCTCCCATCCCAACCCTAGCAATTTTTTTTAGAGACAGAGTCTCAGTTTATCACCCTCAGTAGAGTGCCGTAGCATAATCATTGCTCACAGCAACCTCCAACTCCTGGGCTCAGGCAATTGTCTTTCCTCAGCCTTCCAAGTAGCTGGGACTACAGGTGCCCACCACAATGCCCGGCTAACCAACCCCAGCAATGTTCCTCCCATGATGGACACTGAGAGCCTAATCAAATGTGTGTGTCTGTGTGTGGGTGCATGAGAGAGAGACAGAGACAGACAGAGATAAAGAAAGCGCAACCATAGGCCATGGGTCTTCTCTCTAACACATGGGCAAAATCTATTATTGATGGTATCAGCAGGTTAATTAAGCAGTCTGTTAGTGATAATGTTAAGAAAGCTGGCATATTTTCAACTCAGATTGTCACCATTCAAGACTCAGGCATAACTGATGTTGGAGCAGCAATTTCAGGAGATGTCATGGAATGAGACAGGGAGGGAGAGGGGCTGGGAGAGTGAGAGGAGAGAGGGAGAAAGGGAGCGAGAAAGAGAGAGAGAGATAGGTATTGCTTCTTGCTGATGGCAAGCTCAGTGTCAAGTCCTGAGGAAAATCTGCTCTTAACTGCTGCAGATGTTCTCACATCCGACCCACTGCAATGCAAAATCATGCAGATTGTGAGCAGCTAATGAAGCACCCAGTGTAGAAGGGATAGTGAGAGGAATAAGAAAGAGCAGGAGACAGCAAGACAAATGTACCAGAAAGTGGTCCAAAAGAACACCACAGGTGAGTTTCCCCCTGAACTAGTGCAGGAGTAGACAAACAGATCCATGCACAGAACACTTGCCCAGTAACACACTCACCTGTCAGGGAAATTAATTGCTGGTAAAGCAGTTGTATCAACTCACAGGGAAAGGAACATTTAAGCGTGGAGGTAAAGGAATGGGCTATTTGCTTGGGGGATATAAACTACTATAACTCCTCAATTCTAAGATGCATTTTCCAATATTTTAATGTTTTAAAAATCATAATGTGACTTACAACGAATGTCAGTGGGAGCGGGACCTTATCTGCTACCCCAAACAACCACTTGTATGTGTGTGAACTTAGCCATGCGTAGAGGTATCTGTTCATTCAAGTGTCACCTCAGCTGACCACAGCAATCTATACAGAATTTGAACTTAAACTTAGATTCCTAATTGTTGCCTAAAACATCTTTCTAAAACTTACACTATAATGGAGCACGGACATGAAAAGTTATTGTACATGCAGAAGATCGTCTGCCAGATACCAGGCAATGCAATTAAAGACAGTAGAAATTGCCAAACCATAGATAGCTACCCTAAAGAAATGCTTGCCCATATGCACAAAGAGACATTTACAAGGATGTTAATTATAGCACTGTTTGTAAGAGCAAATAATTAGAAACAACCTAAATGTCCACCATTAGGGAACTCACATGGGAAGATCTCCAAAACAAACTGTTATGTGAAAAAAGCTACCGAGTATGTACATGATGATTTACTATATGTAAAACCCCATAATTGGTATACACACATATGTGTGCATAAATCCACAGGTTACATTTTGGAAGGTTCATACTTTACAGAGTGGTCCCCTTTGGGGAAAGGAATTCAATGTGAGAATTAGGGGTTGTTGGAAGACTTCCACTTTTTTTTTTTTTTTTTTACACCAAATTTTTCTATAGTTTGAATTTTTACAATGAGAATATAATCATGCTTAGACATTGCCAAACTTTCTGAAGAAGATCATACAAATTTTAAAGTCAGTAGGGATTGGTGTGACCTCTTCATGGGCCCCACACTTAGGTATTCATATGTGAAAAACTTCCTATAGAAGCTGAGTAACTTCAGGAATGTTTTCTCCTTCTAGTAAAGAAAAAAAATGAAAACACAAGAGTAATCAAATTGGAAATGCACACAAAATAATTCGCAATATTCTTTTGTATGCTTTAAAATTATACCCTCAATCTCAAAGAGGCGAAAGGAGTCAAGATTAGAGGCAGAGATTACAGAAATCAGTGGTGGCCATGACACTGTGTTTAATAACCAATGTCCCAAAGAGAATTAGAAAATGTGAAGAAGGCTTAGACTCCAACACTGGAAGCAGGTGACTTGTATTGAATGTATAAGTGAATGCTTGCTTATTGCTTCCACTGAACTTTAATATAGTTCTGTCCTCTTCTTAAAGCCTATTATATTAATATCTCTTATAACTGAGGCATCTTATAAACATGGCATTCAAGATCTATTCAGAGACCATATGATTAAGAAATGAGGGGCCAGGCTCGGCGCCCATAGCTCAGTGGTTAGGGCACGGGCTACAAGCACCAGGGCTGGTGGGTTCGAACCCAGTCAGGGTCTGCCAAACAACAATGACAACAATAACAAAAAAATAGCCAGGTGTTGTGGTGGGTGCCTGTAGTCCCAGCTACTAGGAGACTGAGGCAAGAGAATCACTTAAGCCCAAGAGTTTGAGGTTGCTGTGAGCTGTGAAGCCA
>CAUYPK010060428.1:0-23716 GCA_963574355.1 Loris lydekkerianus | reverse complement strand
TATGTTCCAGCTCCATCCATGTAAACATGAAAGAGGTAAAGCCTCCATCTTTCTTTAAGGCTGCATAATATTCCATGGTGTACATATACCACAATTTATTAATCCATTCGTGGATGGATGGGCACTTGGGCTTTTTCCATGCTTTTTTCATGTTTTTTATCTCTGTAGATCTTTGGCTGCGTAAGAATAAATTTCTCAGCACTCTTTTCCAATTCATGAATTCCCTGTTTAATTGTTCTCAGCCTAGAGTTTATTTTATCTATTGAACTTTTGAATTACTATAATCTTTATTACAAAGATTTCAAATTATTTATTCTCATATTCACACAATATTATTTCACTTCTGCCCATATGTTTCATAGCTTGCTCTTTTTTTATAAAATTAGAAGCTTGGAGTTTGGAGGGAAGTCTGAGGTGGAGGTTTAAATTGGATATAGTTAGGAAGTAGGTGATATTTAAAGCCAGGAGCTTGATAATAAGATCACATGAACAGGGAACTGGCCCAGGAACGGCATCCAAGTGTTCCCCACTATTGAGAGTTGGGGGAGGAGAGGAAGAATTATTAGAAAGGAAACTGAGGAAGGGGTTGATGAGGTAGGAGGGAGCTAGAAAGTGTTCCATCCTCACACAGAAGAGAAGAACGTCTGAAAAGATCAGCTCTATCAAATTCTGCTTGGTGAAATGCGGAATAAATATTGACCTTGGGTTCCAGCAAAATCAGCAGAGTGGTAGGGGAGAACGCCTAGTTGGAGGGATAATTACTTGACAATTATTTTAAATCTTCTTTCACACACGAGCTGATCAAAGTAGGGATGTTATCCTTTCCCAGGGACGTTGGCTTCAAGCAGAAAGTTGGCTTCCATACGCTGCCTCAGTGGGGGGTGTTTAATTCCCTTTCCTTAGACACCGAGCTGCCACTGACTCCTCACTGCCGTCAGTCCTGGAGCACAGCAGGCTTCTGGCTTGTGGAGATGCGTGTCCAAGCCGGCTCATTCTTTTCTCTTTTATCTATTACTACAAATTTAGTTGTAGCATCAAAGTATACATTTGAGAATCCAAGTTTCTTCAAACTTCTGAACATTTTTAGATGGTATGTTAATTATTGCTACAGAACAAATGACTCCCAGACTTAGTGTCTTAAAAGAGTGACCATTTATTTAGTCACGATTCTGCAAGTGAGCAACTCAACGTGGATCAGCTGCATGTTCTTCTGGTTTCGTGCATCTGTGGTCAGCTGCAGGTCAGCTAAGGAGCCCAGCTTCTGGGGATTAACTGGCTGTTGGCTGAGGCTATAGGGGTTCCGGTTGACTTGGCCACGTGGTCTTCACCATCTAGGAGGCTAGCTTAAGCTGGTTCACATGGTAGGTAGCTGAGCAGAGTTCTAAGATAGAGAACAGAAACTCACAAGGCCTAGCTTGGGCCCTGCACAGCATCACTTCTGCTATGATTTATTGATCAAGGCAGATCTCATGGTGAGCCCACATGCCAGGGATGGAGAAATAGCTTTGACCAGAGGAACTAGAAAGCCACATTGCAAAGGGATGTGGTTACAAGGAAGCGAGTGCTTTTAGATACTTTTTGCAAACAGTGTAGTGTAAGTGGAGTATGAAATACGCTTAAGCTGTTGTGGGATGAATTTAAATTAGGCACAAGGAGAAAAGATGTCAACTCCAGAGCACATCAGTAGCTTTTCGAGCATTGCACATGCAGGAGGTAGTTTTTAAGACTAGGTCCACCTGGAGCAGAGGCTCTGTCTGTCAGACCCAGAACCAGTTTTGTGCTGCCTACCATAATCGAGGTGTGTGCGAGGTGCCACAGGAGCATCCCAGAGGCATTCCTTCCTGCCTTTCAAGGAGTGATTATTTGAATAGGAAGTTCAGGGCAGGACCATAGCTCTAAAACATGGCAGAGTATTAAGTGCTAGGAGATGCCCAGGCAAGGGAAAGTCTTTGAAACACATAGATTTCTAGTGTAGGCTGAGAGGAAGAAGCCATGGAAGATTGAAGACTCCAAAGAGACAAAGATCACAGGCAGTGGCTACGCTTTAACCAGCATCCTATTTAACTGGCGAAGAAGCCAAAAGGTTGAGCAATGCATCAATCCTCAGGAGACAAAAGAAAAAACAATCCAGGTTCTCCAAACTAGGTTTTTAGTTAAACCAAAAGGAATTTATTGCTTGTAACTGGATGAACACTTGTATCAACAAGAATTCTGCCCACTTCAGCGAAGATGGGCCCTGACTTGTGGCGGTTTGGGAAGATTTTCAGGCTGCTACAAAAATACCCCCTTCCTATTGCGGCCGTCGCGTTGCTGGTGTCCTCCGTGCCCAGGTGAAAAGAATCCAGAGAGGCCCGAGGCTGGCACCTGGCGGGTACAGTGACCTGGGGATCTGTAGTATCCACTCCGGCAACCCCGAAACTTTCTTCTGGTGTAGTTAGCTAGCTTTCTAGATTCTGAAGAACGGAATGCTACTCCTCAAGATGTCATACGGCCATTTTCATATGTCTAAACCCACCCAGTGATTTTTAATACTTGCAAAATTTGATGAGGACTTCCATCTCTAAAAATTGTGGACTATTCTGGCTAAAAATTCTTAAAGTGACGACTGGGGCTAGGGCTGCTCCTCAAGGTGTCTCTGAAGCGCCCGAGGCCCACACCTGCACCAAGACATTGCTTCCAGGTCAGAGGCTCCTCACTTTGGAAACCACCAAATCTCCACCAACTGGAGCAAAATGAATCTGGCACAGGGAAACCACATATTCCGTCAATGGCCATTATCTCTTTCCAGGCCTGTAGAGTGATGAGTCAGTCATCCCGACACGAAGACTGGTGGGCATATTGGGAAATACTCAGGAAATGTTCAATAACTGTGTTGTCCATGTTTTATCCCGCAGTGAATTCAACCAGTGCTGCATTATGAGTAGGAACTTGTGTTACACAGAAGAGTGTATTCTAGACTCCGTAAAGAGATGGAAATTAGAATCTGAGTGCTACTCCATGCTGGGAACTATGCTTTGCTTTGGCTCGTTTGCCGTGTCTAATCAATTCCCTGTCCTTCCAGTTCTGGCTGTTTAATATTTCTAGGAATTAATCCTTTCTCCCCATTCCCAGTGCCTTAATTCACAACCTCATCATCTTTCAATAGGATTATTGTAATAGCCAGTTATGGGCTGAGTAATATCCCCTTGACAACCTTCCGCTCCTCCGAACATGACTATGTTTGGAGCTAAGGCCTTTAAGGAGCACTTAAGGTAAAGTGAGGTCACGTGGCTGAGCTTTAATCCAGTATGACTGATACCCTTACAAGAAGAGGAGATTAGGACACAGATACACCCGGAGGGAGGCCCAGAGGAGACAGCTGCGTGCAAACCTAGGAAAGAGGCCTTAGAATAAAAACAACCCTGCCGGCCCCTCCAGAATTGTGAGACGATGTGTTTCTGTTGTGTAAGCTGCCCAGTCCTCTCACAGTAACATGGACTCTGGCCACTATGCTGCTCTTGTCTGTCTCAAATTGGTCCTGTTAAGAGCAGAATCATCTACTGCAATTGCTGGTCTCATCTTGTCACTTGCCTGTTTAAAACCTCCTCTCTCAGTAGTGTTTTCCACAGCAACTTTGCTGGAACATTCATCCTGTAAGACACCCCCCCAGTTACGTAAGTCTGCGAACTCCACAGGTCTCCAACTTGAGGCATCACTGTATATCCGTACCCGAAAGACTCCAAGTTTTGCAGTGAAAGCACTCGTTGCCCGGTGTTTGCCAAACCTTTGCTGATGACATCTTTTTCTCAGTAGGACACGCGTAGTACCTGCTGCATCAGTAGCTCTGTAATGCAAGCTGGGAAACGCTGCTCTCCACAGCCAGGTCCACAAGCTTCGACACATCCTGCAGGACTGGGATGGCCAGATTTAGCAAACAAAAATGCAGGATGCCTTGTTAAATTCAAATTTCAGGTAAGTCTGAAAAACTCTGGGTTGTTTGTCTGAAATTCAGTTCAGCTGGGTGTCCTATACTTTATCTGGCAACACTGTACAAGACTCTCTGTGACTTCCAGTGAACAGACTGAACCAAAACAAATTTGATAAGAACCCCCACTTAAGACATTAGAAAAAGATAAAGTTAAGGTTAATTCTTGGCTGTCAGTTGGATTCTTTCAATTGACCACCAACCCTTGTTCATTTAAAACAGTGACTCTCCATCACATAAGGAGCTTTAAAAATTGTCCATACCCCATCCCCAATCAACTGACTTAGAATTGGAGGGTTATGGAGAGGGAAGTTGCAAAGGCAGGGCGGGGAAGGCGTGAGGGCTGGCAGGTGCGCACTCACCCCCGGGCGTCAGCCCTGCACACACAGGACCCTGAAAGCGAGTGCCTGTCTCACCCTCGCACCCTGTACCCTTGTCCAGCCTGGCCCTAGTCCGGCCCTGATTAAAGATGCAAGTAGGGCAGGATTGTGTAGAAGAGCGTGGAGGGTGTTTCTGAGCAGTCCTGGGTCCCTTCTCAGCATTTTATTGCTTTAGAAGGAAACTTCAACCTTTCCCAGCAATGAACATGAGCTCCGGCTCAGAAGCATGAGTCAGGCCAGGCTTCACCAGGCCAGTTCTTCCTAAAATGTAAACCTCAGCAGGCGTCGGCCTCCTCAGAAGGCCACGCATGGAAACGGAAAATTGCTCGGGTTCCTTGCTCTTCTCCAGTTCAGACCACTGGTGTCTGAGTGGCTTCTAGTCCTTGGCATCCTGTCGGTGCTGTTTCGTATTAAGGATGGTTTTAAATTTCTGCAAAATGTAATGAAAGTATAGGTTTCACTTTTCTCGCCAAGATTTTATAGACTCTGGTCCAGCTTTCCCTCCTCCCTCTCAACGTCTGCCCTTCCCTGCCAGTGGTTTTACTCCCCACCACTGGCAGCCTGGTCTGAAAGGCACCTCATTAGTCCACTGGGACGTCAGGCTCTGAGGCAGCCAAGGCCAGCCATGCCTGGGAGGCCAACTCCCTAAACGGTCTTTTCCTTCACTGGCCTCTGAGTTCCATGATGTCATTAGCGTTCTGCCCCTGGCCGATGGCCAGACCCTTCACTGCTGATTCCCAGATCTCTGTAAATTTCAAAATACTAGGAAAAGAAACTAGGTTTTTACTTTTCCAGCACCCAAAGGGATGGTAGTGGTTGGTGGAAGTTCCCAGCACAGCTAAAATTCACGTCTTTTTGTGATGACAATTGAAATGCTTTTCAGTGATGTTCCTCCTATAAAAGGATTCTAAAAGTTGTTCTGCAGAGGAATATTTGGAAGAGAAAAACACAGAGGAAGGGGTGAGCTCAGGCTTAGCAGCAACTTTCCTACAGTGTGAAGATCATGAAATGTTAGGGGTATATCTTACTCAGCTTCATAGAAGTGTCCCTATAAAATTTTTATATTAATGAAATTTTTAAAAAATTAAATCAGTATAAGTGCGTAAAGGGAGAGCACTAAATGAAGGAAGCCTGGGGCAACCCACTTCATGAAGTGAATCATCTTAATGTAACATACAACATCCCCCCACACGCACATACATTGGTTTTTTTAATACGTTTACATTTTTCGGAGGTTGGCTTCTCGTAAGTTAGGGCTGCCTCTGACTTACAATAACAACTGGTTCTGAGGTCCCAGCTGTCCTCAGACTGAAACTCAGTTTTGCATGATGTTCTCTGGGAGGTGAGTAGCTGCTGTGTGGGGGGAAAACCAACCCCGTGGGCATGGGGAACTGGCATCCTCCTGGCCTGTCCCTTGAGTGATGTGTGGGGCACCCAGAGAAAGTGTCAGTGAAGGACGTGGTGGGGGATATGCTGAGGCTAACGGTTGCCAAGTGGGACGTGGAAAGCAGTGTGGTGCACCAGTTAGAAGCACAGCTCTGTCTCTTTCCTCCAGTAGGGTGATCTTCTAAGCCTCAGTGTCCCCATCTGTAGAATGGGCTGATTACAGTAGTACCTACCTCAGCGTTACCGTGAGGACTAAATGAAGAAGAGGACCTGGCACGTAGTAAGAAACTCAAAAAGTGTGAGCTATTTTTAACTTGCCTGAGCTCTATAGTGTAGAAGGGGGACTATCACAAGAAAATGAGATTAAGGATGCTAATTAAAACGAGATTGAGGGTCTATGGAGCATGCCAGGTTCATGCTGAACAACCTCATTTAATCCTTACCTCACACACAGATGGTTACTACTATTATCTATGTTTTTCATAGAGAAAGAAACTGAAGTTCAGAGAGGCTGAGCAATTTTTCAAATGTCACACAGCAGAAGGGACAAAGCAAATATTTGAGGCCTGTCTTATCAGCTCTTTTCATTCTGTTTCAATCCTGCAGGTGATTTTTCAAAGATGAAGGCTTAGGGCCTGAGGGTATTTGGATTTAGAAGTAAAACAGTTAGAAAGTGAAGAACTGAGGAGAGAGAAATTCACTCACCAAAAAAAAAAAAAAAAAAAAATGGAGAATCCACAGTGTGCTGGAACTGCTGGTACAGAGGTAAATAAGTTCTGACCCTTGTCCTCAAAATCCAGTGGGGGTGACAGGTAAAATTATGATAAACCCCAACCACTTGTTAGGATTTGGTATGAGAATGTGTTATTAGATCCCTGAGCAAAAAAATGACAAATTTTAGCTGAAGAAGGCTTCAAGAGGCAACATTTGAGAGCTTTACAAGTATTGCTTTATTTAAAGCCATAGTACTTGGTGAGGTAGGTGAGATTGTCAACCCAGGGCAGGGACAGCTGTGTCCTTACTCATGAAGAGCCCCCAGTCGTCTCAGTGAGGCTCTGTGGCCGGCTGGAAGTCTGAATTTTCCAGTCTCCCTCGCACTCAGCCGTGACGCATAATGTGAGAGCAAAGGGGATGGGGTTCGACTGCCAGAGAAGCTTCTTAAAAAGGGTATTTCCTGCTTCCAGGGCATTTTTCTTGCTCTTTCTTTTTCCTCTTCCTTCTACTTCTTCCCTGCCATGCAGACAGATAGCTAAGGCTCCATCCAGCACCTACTTGAGACCTTAAGAAAGGAAGCTCTAGAGCAGCGCCTGTGGCTCTAGGAGTAGGGCGCTGGCCCCGTATACTGGAGGTGGTGGCTTCAAACCTGGCCCCAGCCAAAAAAAAAAAGGAAGCTCTAGGCTAACCATGGTGGGGTGGAGGAACAGGGAAGGATAGAAGGAGCCTGGGTCCCTGGTGATCGTGACTTAACTGCCCACTTCCAGACCTGTTTGTTTAAATAAAAGAAAAACAAAACAAGCTCTCCCATTTCAGCCTGTGTTATTTCTAGCTGTTGTTGCTAGCTTATAACCCAGTCCCTACTAGCACAAGCCCCTGAGGCCAGTAGTGGGTCTGTGATTAAACTCAAGCGGTCTGACTCCTTAACCCCAGTCCTTACTGCCCTGCACTGCCGGGACCAGCCTGGGGCTGTAGAGCACCCAGATGGCCCCAGTGTTTCTTTAAAATTGTAGTCCCCCTTGGGTCCCCCGCTTGGCTCTGGCTTCCAGCTCACAGCCTGGTGTTCAGTAGCACTTAATAATGTATGTGAAATGAATGCCCTGAACGCCTGGCCCCCAGACATTTCCCTGTGGAATCTCCTGAGGGACTTAGAATGACCCCTGCTTCTGAGAAATCCCCAGGCCAGCACCAGTATGAAGCTCATGAGAAATCTGGAGTGCTTTGAGGTATTCAAGGAAAGAAAAGAATAAATGGAAAATGACATACAAAAAATTAAATGAAGGTATACATTCAGCCTCATTTAATGAAATAGTACGTTTTAAATGGTGGAGCCAAACTGTGTGTATTTTTTTGTAGGAAACATCAAACATATAACTGAAAGAGATGCAAGTAGGAGCAGCCATCTCAAATCTCTGTTTTCTAAAAAAATTACTTTTTACTGATTACAAAAATAACAAATATAACTTAGTGAATAATTGAAACAATTTAGGAAGATTAAATATTGAAAGTCCTCTGAACTCCCACTTCAGAACAGTTTGGTAAATATCCTTTTAACGCTTTCTTTACAAAAAATCATGTAGACACACAGGCATCTAGAAATGAGCTCATGGTGTGTATATTTATTTTGAGAACTTCACTTTTTTCAATTTAACATTCTTGGGCTTTTTCGCACATAGGTATATTTAGATTAATCTTGTTCTATTTAAGGTGGCAGAGCATTCTTTTTTTTATCTCAATAACCACCTTTTTTCTTAAAAAAAAAAAAAGTTTGCCGTAACTTTGACCTTGTTCCACAGAGTCATCAGGTGTTTAAGAGACAAGGTTGAAAAGCACATCAGAGATTAACTCCCACTCTGACTAGAGTGAGCTGAGCCCTGGAGGGGTCAGCTGGGCTTGTAGATGTCCAGATCTAGAAAGAAAAATATCCTAAAATCAGTGTTTTGTAGCCCACAAGCCATGAAGCACAGCAGGAAGAACCAGTAAGCAACTTGGACCTGTTAGGATGGTGGATGTGCTTCTGGAATCTCTGAAAACGGCTCCCTGTGGCCCCTGCCCTCCAGGTGCTGGCACTGGGCACTGACACTGCCTTGCAGTGGGGTGGGGAGCAGGTACCACCCCACAACCCAGCAGGAAAGAGTCTTGACTGACCTTTCTGGGGAGCCTGACAGCCTCTGGGGTGCTGTGAGTTTGCTGTTCCAGACTCAACTTCCTGGTACTAGAGAGGAAGTAGTTAAAAATGAAAACTCTGCCCTGGAGGAGTGGAGGCTATAACTAAGGACTAAGGCATGAGCCCCACTCTGCCCAAGGCCAAACCCCATACATTAGCCAGTCAGCTGCTGTCCCTGGAGCTCCCTGGTAAACACCGAGAACAGCTCCTATAAGCCTTCGCAGCTAACAGGCCCAAGCCAGGAGACTTGGGGAAGATGTGAGTTAATCAGCAAGTGGGGCTTTGGGAAAAGGAAGGATGCCAGTGGGTGCAGGTGCCCAGCCTGCAGTAGGGGTGCAGACTGAGGGCGTGGGGTGGACAGGCCAGCAAGAGGGGCCTCTATGTAGGCAGGAGGAAGGGCCTGAAGTATAAGCAGCTTGCAACCTATATGGAAAGAAGTATGGAGAATCCTCAAAGAACTAAAAGTTGACCTTCCATTTGATCCTGCAATCCCATTACTGGGTGTCTACCCAGAAAAAAAAATCACTTTACCACAAAAACATTTGCACCACAATGTTTATTGCAGCTCAATTCATAATTGCAAAGTCGTGGAAGCAGCCCTAATGCCCATCAACCCGTGAACAGATTAACAAACTGTGGCATATGTATACTATCAAATACTATTCAGCCATAAGAAAAGATGGAGACTTTACATCTTTTGCATTAACCTGGAGTTGAACACATTCTTCTTAGTAAAGTATCTCAAGAATGGAAATAAAATATCCAACTTACTCAGTAATAACATGAAAGCAATAGATAACTACACTCCCCCAAGAACGATAAGACACAAATACAGTCTAGCAAGGGGGAGAGAAAGGAGGGGGTTGGGAGGGGGTGGACGATTGGCGGGAGGAGGGAGGGCCCATGGGAGGGTGTTCAGCACACTCCCCAGGAGCAGGGCTCTTCTCTACTTGAACTTTACCTTGGAAGTGAGAACAATGAACCTAAAAATTTGTACCCTCATATTAATTTGAAGTAAAAAAAGAAAAAATAATAAAATAAAAAGATAAATATATAAAAGCAGCTTGGGACATGGGGCAGCTGTATGAGAGTGGACATGGGAGGGGCTTTTGAACCTGTGACTTAGACAGATTGAGGGCACAGAGCAGCTTGTCTTAGGCAGACAGCCAGGCAGGCCACAGCTGCACCTGTGGGGCCCCTTCCTGGCCCAGCCTGTAAGGAAGCGGCCCAGCAGGAGCCCAACAGCCCCTGTCTAGTGCAGGCTGGGTTACACGGCCTCCGTGTGCACCCAGCAGAGCAGTGCAGGGCGGCCTCACTGACCAGCAGACACACCTAGAATTGCTCCCTCTCAGATGGTCCACAGGGCCAATACTCCCCAACCAGAGAGCGCCGGGGTCACCTGGAGAGGCACAGTGTGGAGCTGCTTGACTATTTGCTATGAGCCATAGAGGGCCATGCCATGGAGAGCCCTGGGACATTTCGACAAGTGGATGTGGTCAGGATTTACTATGGGATTTGGGGTGGGGTCAGGTGACACAGGGGAGGGTTCAGAGAAGCGGACGGTGCTCTGAATTGGTGTTATCCACAAGCAGAAGTAACTCTGTGGCTATGTGTCTTAATAGTTCTTACTTAGAACGCAGGATGCATGAGGCAGAATCAGTAAGGAAGTAGAAGTTACTCCCATGAGTCAGGAAAGGGGCATCTTCGGTCATTTCTGTGGTTTGGGCAATGTTCTTGTTTCTGTCCAGGTCTAGGCGTGGTGATGCAGTGGTCTGGCTTCTCTTTCTCTCCATCATGATGTCAAAGTGGCCTGGTGTTGGTGCTGTGTGGAAATCTCCACGTTGAACAGGTGCACAGCTGGGCCCAGCTCTGAGAGCCAGGCAGGGTTCTTACCGTCTCAGTAAGAACCTGGGCGTGTGTCTGAAAGCCACGGGGAACCCTGCACTAAAGAGAATCTGAGGGTTCTCAACATTCGAGGACTTAACAGAGCTCCTCTCGGAGGGCTAGAGATGCTGCTGGGGGAAGCCAGCTACACCTGTTGTGAGGCTGCCTCCAGTGTGTCCACTGTCCTGCACATATGTGTCCAACAGCCCTCAGGAAGGAAGAGCTGGGAGCCTGGGAGTTCTCGTGGAGTGTGCATTTTAGCAAGAGCACGGACAGAGGGAGAGGAGAATGGCTGGGGGCAGTCTGGAGGGGCAGTCTAGTAAATGCTCTCTGAGGAGGTGAGGTTTCTGTGAGACCAGCCCCAGGAGACAGGCAAGTGCATCTGCAGTGTGGTGTGGGAGGGAGAGGGGGGTTGGGCAGGGGTCAGAGGGCAGCTGTGTTAGGGAGTCTGTGGCTTATTCACTGTGCCCTGGGAGGCCACAGGATGGAGGTGAGAATAGCGGGGCCCACAGCTCCCAGGGAAGCAGTGCAGACTCACAGCACACGGACCTCTCAGCAGCTCCAGCCTGCCCCTGACCTGCCTGGGCCCTCCTGCCCAGGGGGCCTGGAGACACCAGAAGTTTTCTGGTTTGCTCCTTACCTGCCGAAGCTAATCCGTCGTGTAGAGGAGCATGTTGGTTTCCTGTTGCTGCTGTAATTAATGATGGCACCTCAGTATCTGAAACACATATTTATCATCTTACAGCTCTGGAAGTCAGCAATCCCACCACTGAGATGTCAGCAGCTTTGCTCCTTCCAGAGACTACCAGGAAGCGTCTGTTTCCTTGCCTTCCCCACCTGCGTTCTTTGGCAGCACAGCATCCTCGGGCCTTTCTCTGAGTATGATGCTTGCTTCCAGCATCACAGCAGTCTCTGACCTTGACTCACCTGCCTCCCTCTTTAAGAATACTTGCGATGTCCTTGAGCCCAACCAGGTAATCCAGGCTCTCAGAGTGTTTCAATTAATCATATCTGCAAAGAAAGTCTGCTTTGCCACATAATTAACATATTCACACGTTTAGGGGATTGGGACATCACCAGGGAGCCATTATGCTGTCTACCACAGGGAGTCCCGTGGATAGCAAAGAACTGAAATTGGTCTCAAGTTGGTCTACCAATTACCAAGTGTCATTTAGCCAATGGAGGTTTGCTTCCCTATCTGTAAAAATATGATGAATACTTGCCCCATTGACCTCAGGAAGTTATTGTGAGTATCACATGAATCAACGTAGCATATTTGGTAGAATAAAAAGTGCCATACAACATGAGGAGCACTAGGTACCAAAGGGACATGACGTGTTAATATGATATTAAAAGACCGGGGTTTGCGTCCTGACCTTAAAAATGCTTTCTGTGTGTCCTTGAACAAGTAACGCAAAATCTCTGAGTTTCATGGTATATAAAATGTGGAAAATTCCATCTTCTCACAATAGCATTAGGGGATTAAAATAAGATGACGTAAGCAGAGGTGCTGTGGGAAATGCCACACAGATGTTCTTTGTCAAATTTTTACAGGCAGATGCCCAACTACTTCTTCTGTCATGGATACTCAATAAATCCAGATAACAGGCTGGCACCTGTTAGACCAGGGCCAGCTGGTTTTGAATCTCCACTCCATACAATGAATGATAAATAAAAGGAGAAAGGAATTAGGGGAGGAGGCCTCTCCCATTTTCTCTCTCTTTTGCTTCTCAGGACTCAAAGGGCAGCTAAAAGAACCTGCAGCATCTGGTTATTCAGAAAAACGCAGAATCTACTAATTGTTACTACAGAATCTTCCTGTACCAAAGAGGTTTAGATTGAGGCCAAACTTTTCTGGAAAAATCATCCTTGAAGCTTATTGCCTGGTTGAAGAGAGAGGTATAAATCAAGCAATTCACAAATGAATGTAAAATTTGTAACTGAACTCCGGGAAGGCAGGGTAATCTGGAGGCTTACTACAGCGCCTGGAATGTGGCCTCTGGGAAGTCACAACTGACCTGAAGTCAGAAGGATGGATGAGTAAGGGTATTCAAAGAGAAATGACGGAGGGAAGGGCTCTCTGGGTGAGTGACCAGCATGTACAAATGCAAAAAGGAAGAATGTGACGTCTGAAGGCCTCAGAGAAGGCCGGTGTGCCTGCAGCCAGGGCAACGGGGTTCTGGAGGCCTCGGAGAAGGCCAGTGTGCCTGCACCCAGAGAGATGGGGTTCTGAAGGCCTCAGAGAAGGCCAGTGTGCCTGCACCCAGGGCGATGGGGTTCTGAAGGCCTCAGAGAAGGCCGGTGTGCCTGCACCCAGAGAGATGGGGTTCTGAAGGCCTTGGAGAAGGCCGGTGTGCCTGCACCCAGACAGATGGGGTTCTGAAAACCTCAGGGAAGACCAGTGTGTCTGCACCCAGGGCAACGGGGTTCTGAAGGCCTCAGAGAAGGCTGGTGTGCCTGCACCCAGAGAGATGGGGTTCTGAAGGCCTGGGAGAAGGCCGGTGTGTCTGCACCCAGAGAGATGGAGTTCTGAAGGCCTCAGAGAAGGCCAGTGTGCCTGCACCCAGGGCGATGGGGTTCTGATGGCCTCAGAGAAGGCCAGTGTGTCTGCACCCAGAGTGACGGGGTTCTGGAGGCCTCAGAGAAGGCCAGTGTGTCTGCACCCAGGGCTACAGGGTTCTGAAGGCCTCAGAGAAGGCCGATGTGCCTGCACCCAGAGAGATGGGGTTCTGAAGGCCTCGGAGAAGGCCAGTGTGCCTGCACCCAGAGAGATGGGGTTCTGGAGGCCTCGGAGAAGGCAGGTGTGCCTGCACCCAGAGAGACGGGGTTCTGGAGGCCTCGGAGAAGGCAGGTGTGCCTGCACCCAGAGAGACGGGGTTCTGAAGGCCTCAGAGAAGGCCAGTGTGTCTGCACCCAGGGCAATGGGGTTCTGAAGGCCTCAGAGAAGGCCATTGTGTCTGCACCCAGGGCAATGGGGTTCTGAAGGCCTCAGAGAAGGCCAGTGTGTCTGCACCCAGGGCGATGGGGTCAGAAGTCAAGGTGCACACTGGAGAGCTAGGCACGGGAGTTCTGGTTACAGGGTCATTATGTGGGCAGGCCAGGGGTTGACAAAGTCTGGACAAATGTTCCACCCAGTCCAAGTTTTGTTTGTATTTAATGTTCCTTGGAGTATCCTATCATTACATATTTATAACCGGAAAGACCCTAGTACATAATAGTTGACTGTGTAAGTCTTATCTGAGTAAGAAGCACATTGAGTCACCTGTGCAGTAAATGAACGGTGCCCTGGTTGGTCTTAGGTGTCCAGACCTGGGCCTGCAAAGACCGGCTCCAAGACTGGAGGGAGGGACAGACTGTGCCCTGCGGGAGATCTCTCGTGCCTTCCCAGCCTCCCACATGCGATCACAACGCACTCCCAGCAAGTAGCTGTGACATGGAGAGATCATTGTATCTGAGGGAAGAAGCCCAGTGATTTGCCCGGGTCTGGCAGTGACAGAGAGAGCCTTGGACTCATGTTCACTCTGTTTAGGTTAAAATGGTTTTTCTCACAGACCTCAACTGAGTCACCTACATCCTGTCTCTCTGACCTCCTTAATGTCACAGAACTCTAGAATTTTCTAAGTTGAAGGAGACCTTCAACGTCAGTTGACTTGTTCAATTCTCTCCTTTGGAAATTTCAAGAGTTTGACTATTTTGAGAAGCAATAATATTTCAAAAAAAAAACAAACAAACAAACAAAAAAAGACTCAAAGTGCTATTTTCCACTAACGGGAGACCGAAGTCATGATTCTGGAATTTTCAGGTGACTCACTGTTGGCTCCTAGCACATGTGTGTAATGGAAAGACTGTTTCTGTCACTAATTCACTGTGACCTTAGAAGGCAGATCACTTTACCCCAGTTACCCTCTGTCTCCTCCCTGGGAAATAAAAGTATAGAGTGACCACAGCTAATGGTAACAAATTCATCGTGGGTCATAACCCAGCCCACATACACACAGACATACACACACACTGGAAACATGTTTCAAGAATTTACATTTATTCTTACTATTACAATGTATACTATTTTCATTCTATCCTATTCTATTATTTTGTTTTTCAAAAAAATCTCTTTAAAATCAAGAAAATTGATTTTACCACCTGTTAAAATTAAAGTACTCAGGTCAACCAGCGCTGTTGGGATAGTCTCTCAGGCACCTTCCAGCCCTGGCTCACTGGCGTCCCGTGGGCTGTTGGAGTCTCCTGCAGGCCTCGTTCTGGGCAGGCGTGTCCAGCCCTCTTCTGCAGCTGTGGGAGTGGCTTGGAGGTGGACACTCTCCATCAGTTCTGGGCCTCACAAACTAGGCCTGTTGGTCTCACGGCAGTTTGTCCCTGCTTGTGTAAGCACCTAAGTCAGCCTTCTGATCACAGTTAGCTGAGATTAGGTGGAGAAATGTCCACATTCAGAGTCAAACTTCAGGACTGGAGAACTTGGCCCCTCTGCCAGCTTTCCACCCAAGATGCCCTCACACCACACGCCACATACACAGGCCTCCCTGTACACGTAGACTAGGCATGGGTATCACACCTACACACCACACACGCCACATACAAACACGTACGCATAGCCCTCAACACACCGCACACATACACATCTGCAGCAGTTGGGCACGTTACACACATACACACACTCGACACCCACACCACACGCAGACGCACACTGACCCCCAACACACACACACGTATACTCACTTACATTCACTACATCTGCCCCCGCACCCAACACACACTACAGAACTCCTGAGAATCCCCGCAAATCCTCAGGGATAAAGTAAGAAATCACATAATTTGACAGTGAATGATTCAGAGGGAAATAATATAATCTATACAGACTCCTCATTGTTCACTTGTTGGCCCAGAGTTGGAGCAAATATTTTCAACAGCTAGAAAATTTTGCATAAAAATATACTGACAACTCAACAGTAACGCTGCTGGAGCGCTTTGCTTTTAAAAGCTGCAGCCTTTAAAAGAAATCCAATAATGTTACTACTCTGGTATTTCAATGATTTTTTTCAAATTTAATTAAATTTTCATTCTGTGGGTGCTTTTTAAAACGTGAGTGCTCCTTTGCTAATTCACAACAGCATAACGCTGTGCATGGATGCCTGTGTCTTTATCAATTACACATTCGCTTCGTGTGTTGAAGCAGGTTTATGACGTGTGCTGCGCGTGCTTTTGAAAAGTACAGCATGTTTTGTTTTATTGATGTGCTAAATTTTATAAATTCAGACTATTTCACACTATAATAACAGCATCAATCCCAGTATTTCAGTATTAAGTAAAGTAAATCTGCAAATCCTTGGACTATTTTGCCTTGCAAAGTCGTCCTCTGTCCCCGAGCTCCTGTGGCTTTCGGGGCCCAGCACAATGCTTGGTGTCTGGAAAGGTCTCACGTAACATCTGATGGGAGAATGAGTGAAAAGGAGAAAAAGGAGAGAAAGCAGGGCAGGGGAGGGAGAAGAAAATGGAAAAACAAAGAGAGAAAAGTGAAGGGAGACAGGGAGAAAAGGAGATGCGGTGGGTGGGCAGGGAGAGTGAGGTGGTCACCGGGGACTTCTCCCTCGGACATATGTTCTTTAAGGAAAACGGGGGCCAAAGACCAGGATGGATTTTTTTTTTCTTTGAGACAGAATTTCACTACGTCACCCTCAGTAGAGTGCTGTGGAGTCACAGCTCACAGCAACCTCCAACACCTGGGCTTAAGGGATTCTCTTGCCTGAGCCTCCCACGTGGCTGGGACTACAGGCACACGCCACAACTCCTGGCTGTTCTTTTGTTGCTGTTGTTATGGTCATTGTTGCTCAGCAGGCTTGGCCCGGTCTGAACCCACCAGCCCCGGTGCATGTGGCTGGCGCCCTACCCACTGAGCAGGGGCACTGCCCCCAGGATAGATCTTATTCAAAATATTATTGCTGGAACCCACCTGGTGAAGCGGTGACTTTGTGGGAGAGTCTCTGGAAAATCCAGCTTTCCTTCTGCAGCGGGAAGTCTGCTTAGTCTTAAGCATTACTCCCATGTTCACTTTGCCGTGGTAACAAAAACCATGGCCTGGAAATATTTGCATCACTCATGTATGATTGTTTTCTTTTCATCTCTGAGAATCATTCATGAGTCTTGGAAGGAGGGTTTATGGTTTTATTATTTCTCATGATAAAAATAATAAATGCTCATTAATTTGGAATAATCAGAAAATGCAATAGGCATAAATAACAAAGTAATATTATTCAGAACAGCCGGAGATAATAGTTATTAAAATTTGATGTTCAGATTTTTTAATACAAACAGAAAACACACGCATATCTGATGGTGCTGTATATAGCATTGCATATTTTTTGTTTGACTTAGTATATTGAAGACACCTCTGTCCATGTTTTTAAGTTACTTGCACAGTTTTCTCACAAATATTTAGGTTTGCCGATGTTTCGTTAGGGTAAAAGACCCAGGAATAAATGTTCTTGTAGAGGCATTTCTGTACATTTGTTCTGCTCTTTCCTTAGGGTAGATTCTTAGATGTGAGCATTAAAATCTGAGTGCGAATACTTAAAAATGCTACGTCAATTTGCCAAATTGCCCTCCGGAAAGTTTGCATCAATTTACGTTCCCTTTAAAGTGTATGAAAGTATCTATTATACAATGCCCTCATCCACACTAGTTATTACCAGTCTTTCTAAATTTCTTCAATTTTATAGGTTAAAAGGTATTTTCATTTTTATTTTAATTGGGATTCCATTTATTTGTAGGGAGGTAAAATGTTTTTCGTGGGTTTTTTTTTATGGCCATTTGCTCTTCTCTTTCTTGTGTGTGACTTGTCTGACCATGTTTTAACTCTATTACATCTTCTTGTGAATTTCTAAGAGTTCTTCATAATTCAAAAATATTAACCCTTTACTGTCATGTATGTTGTGAATTCCTTTTTCAGTTCTTCATAACTTTGAAATGTAGTTTGGATACATAGAAGTTTTGGGTTTTTTGTATGTTTGTTTTGAGACAGAGTCTCACTCTGTGACATTGGCATCACAGCTCACAGCAACCTCAAACTCCTGAGCTTAAGTGATCCTCCTGCCTCAGCCTCCTAAGTAGCTGGGACTACAGGCATTCACCAAAACACTGGACTAGTTTTTCTATTTTTAGTAGAGGCAGGGTCTTGCTCTTGCTCAGGTTGGTCTCAAACTCCTAAGCTTAGAAGATCCACTTGCCTCAGCCTCCCAGAGTGCGAGGATTATAGGTGTGAGAACACTGCCTTGGCCAGAAGTAGCCAATATTCAATAATTTCCTTACACTTTCCTATTATTGAATTATACTTAGAAAGCTATTCCTAATTCCAAAATTGTATAATTTTTTACCTATGCTTTTTCTATCATCTTTTGTTTTTTATACATGTGTGTTTTTAAGTCATCTGGCATTTATTTGATGTGTGACATGAGATAGAGTATCTTAACTTACCCCTAACTCGTTAATGAGATGTCCGATAAACATTTGGAATGAACAGTCTATATTCTTTGGATTGATCTGAAATACCGTCTTTACCCCTCTCTAAATTTTCACAGATCCTCGGGCTACTCCGTTACTGCCTTTTTGTATTTTTCTAAAGTCCTGTAGATGTGCATGTTAATATTTTAGAACTATCTGTTGTTTTAACTATGTAAATTGACGCTCTTATTCCATGGATACCTCAAGCTTTTAGAATAATTGCTGCCACTTTTTTTAACAGAAAGAAAAAAGTCTATTTCCTTTAGCGGTGTGGTGAAAGAGAGAATTTTTTTCCCTGGATCCTTGAGTTTCAGGGGAAAAGCTAGAGATCCTTTATTCCAATCCCCTGACTTCAGCGGAGAAAGCTACAAATATTAACTGGCGTGCTCAAGGTTAACATAGCTAGCGGTGCAGGACTGAGACTGGAACCAGGCTAGACCCAAAGCTAATTAGTGAGAGCTGAGACTAGAATCAAGGTTTACACCCCTAAAACCATACTGGATGGAGAGTGAGGGTTTATCAAAGACAGCAAAAATAGAATTAATGAAAGAATGATCCTGTTTGTTCTAGATCTCCAGGATCTAAGGCTCTGGGGGAGAATGGGCACCAATTTGAACAGGGAGTTAAACGTACAGGAAGGAGCCCTGTGATGTTCACGGACTGAGTGGCCAGAAACCTCATAAAAAGGAAACAGCACACCGAGGAGGAGTGGGCAGGGACTCAGGAGCCGTCCGCACAGACAGGTCTCAGGCGGCCCTCGGCAGCGCTCACCCTGGTGGCTCTGTAAAGGTCATTCAGGTCAGACATCAGCAAGGGCAGACAGCTGAGAGGCAGGAAATCTGCCGCTCTGAGTGAAGCAGAGAAGAGCTTTTTATAGCTGGGGCTCCGGAGGAAGCGCTGATAATCTGAGGAGGGCCTGGGCATGTTTGTGTTTTCTTTTCTCTGTTAGGAAAACTCTCAGACTATGTTCCTTACCAGGCTCTCTCTCTAATCTTGTTCACCTCGTGGAAATTCATTCTCTAGCAGACAACTTTCCATCCCAGGGCACTGAAGTTTCAAACATACACTTAGTTTTCTAAAGATGTCTTGTAGTTTAATTTGTTCTATCAGAAAATAGAGTCACACGGTTTAACATTCAGACCACTAGAACCAAAGGATATATGATGAGAAATTTCCCTCGACACACACCCATTGCCCTTGTGACCGACTTCCCCATCTTAGGGAAAACCAAGTTGACTTTCTGCTATGCTCACCCAGAGTTATTCTAGACATATTAAAATATGTGAGTACACACATATTCTTTTGTGAAAACTTTTACAGGAGGGGTAGCGTACTACCCATGCTGTTTTGCATCTTGATTTTTTTTTTTATAGCTGTGTCCATTAATGCAATCATGGGGTACAATGTGCTGGTTTTCTATACAATTTGAAATATGTTCATCAAACAGGTTAACATGGCCTTCACGACATTTTCTTAGTTATTGTGTTAAGACATTTGTATTTTATATTAAGTAAATTTGGGGGTGGTCATCTATATTTCAGGCAAATGGAAATCAGAAAAAAGCAGGTGTTACAGGGCAGCACCTGTGGCCCAACAGAGTAGGATGCTGGCCCGATATGCCTGAAGTGGCAGGTTCAAACCCAGCCCCAGCCAAAAACTGCAAAAAAAAAAAAAAAAAAAAGCAGGTGTTGCAATTTTATTTGCAGATACAATAGGCTTTAAACCAACAAAAGTAAGGAAAGATAAGGATGGTCACTTCATATTTATTAAGGGTAACACTCAAAATGATGATATTTCAATTATTAACATTTATGCACCCAACCAGAATGCACCTCAATTTATAAGACAGACTCTAACAGACATGAGCAACTTGATATTTTTACTTAACAATACATCTTCAGAATGTTCTGCATTCGTATATAAAGAGCTACCGTATTCTTAGTTACACCTGCTGTATACTCTGTTGTGTGAATAAAGCCAGGGGTACCTTCATTGGCCAGTTCCTCCACAGATGGAAATTTATATTATTACAAATTTTGCTGTTACAAACAAGGTCTGCAATTGATATATTACCTTATGTATTAGCAAATTTATGTCAAGAATAAAATCCTAGGATGGGGAATGCTGGACGCCGAGAAATGAACATTTGTAATTTGGGCAGAAATTTCTAACTTTCCCCTCTTAGAAATGGGAACTGAAAGCCCTCTCAGTCCTGGACACAGTGCCTGTTCCCTCCTGCCTTTGATAGTATAGTGTTTGTTTGGTTTTTAACTTTGTTAATGTGGTAGGTGAACCACGGTCTCTCGCCGTAGTTTTAATTTGTATTTCTCATAGTATGAGTGAGATTAAGAACCTACTCAGGTCAGACATCAGCAAGGGCAGACAGCTGCCCTTTATATATAAGGGCAAGTTACATTTCTGTCCTGTAACTGTAATTACCTTCAGTTCTTTCTTCCTAGTATGTTGTTTGTCTTCTTCTTATTGATTTGGAAGGGTTGTGCATACAGTACAGTAATTTACAGTACAGCAATTTATCTGTGATTTTAGTTGTGGGTTTTCTCCAGTTTGTTTTTTGTCTTTTAACCTTACTACTGGGATTTAAAAAAAAACTTTTATTTTATGTCTTTTGTATTTTTATAGGGCTTTTCCAGTCCAAGATTGTAAAAAATATATATATTTTCTATGGAGTCCTACCTACACATTTATAGTTTATTTTTTTACTTTTAAATATTTGATTTATCTGAAACTTGTCCTGGTTTAAAGTTTTAGGTTTGGATAAAATTGTATTTTTTCCAGGTAGCTAACCAAAGTAACCTAAACACATTTATAAATAATCTTTCTTTTCCCTTCTAATGTGAAATACTGTCTTCATAATATCTGTATTTTGAAGTATTCACCTTATCATTTATGGTAAAACTTTTTCCCTTTGACAATTTTTTAAAAATCTTCCCACATCTTATAACGATTGTATGCACGTCTTTCACAATCATTGGAAAATCACATTTTCATAATTTTCTTCCCTTTACTTCTCTCTTCTTTGTTTTTTTTTCTTGTTTTGTTTTGTTTTTTTTTGAGACAGAGTCTCACTATATCACCCTTGGTAGCGTAGAGTGCTGTGGCGTCACAGCTCACAGCAACCTCAAACTCTTGGGCTTAAGTGATTCTCTTGCCTCAGCCTCATCATTTCGCTGTCCCAGGGAGATATTAGCCAGACTTGGAGGCTCATTTGTGCCTCTTCTTTCTTTTTAGGATGAGGCTGCAAATCGCTGCATCCCCGTGGGTAAACACAGCAGCTGTCAGCATAAGACTGGAGTTTCTTAACTCTTAGCCTCAGAGGCAGGATTACTCACGGGGAGGCGGCACTGAACCCCCTGCCCGCCAGTGCCGACTGAAGAGGAAGAAAATGTGGAAGAGTGATGGGGGGGGGGCTGCAGCTGGTATTACCCCTCACAGCAAAGCTTGAAGAAGGCGTAGAACTGGAGGAGGACTAGAAGAGAAAATGGTGGTGAGTGGAGAGTCTGAAGCCAAATGATACAGAAAGAGGCATCCAGGTTGAGGATAAGGGTTAAAAACAGTGAATTTGGTGACAGGGCAATCAATCACTGATGCTCTTTAGAACAGGTCACTTGCCATATCCAAGTCTGTCCACCTTTCCCAGCTCAGTTGCTTCCCCTTGTGGGTGGATGGATTTTCTCTGTGCAGACAAGCACCCCCAATCAGAGTAATTAGAAAAGCCAAATAAAACAGAAATTATCTATTTGAAGGAAGCTGAGAGCTACGGAAGCAAGAAGAGCTGTAAAGGTTAATTAAGGCACTTGGGGACAGGAATTTGACAAGAGTGAACCAGCGTCTGCAGTCCACAGAGCGGAGACTGAAGGCTCCGGAGGCTGAAGAGTCCAGTGCGAGGTGCATTCCAAGTCCAGCAGTAGACAGCTCAGAACGGGTTGAAGACGAGTTTGGTGAAGACTCGGGAGGGGCTGAAGAAATACAGCCTGTTTTCACCTGGGGACTTCAGTTCAACACTACAGTTCTTCAGGGCAGGAGGCCTTAAATGCAAATCGAAAACTTGTCTCTAAAAAGTTGTCTCTAAAAAGTCCCCAGGTGAAAGCAGTCCCCTGTTTTCACCTGGGGACTTCGGTTAAACACTACAGTTCTTCAGGGCAGGAGGCCTTAAATGCCAATCGAAAACTTGTCTCTAAAAAGCAGAGTGCAGTTTTTCAGCAGCCTTGTGAGACTAAGATGAGGTTAGTCCTGGCTGGGGGAGGGTCTTAAAGAATACAAGAGGATCTGTGTTGAAAATCCGGGAGGTGAGAGAGGAACCCCCGAAAGACTGAGATTTACAAGAGCTATCATTCCACCTATCATGGAATGGTATCCAGCTATCATTCCAGCAAACCACTCATGGGATCGACTCGCTCAGCCAGCGTTCTGTCTGTGCAGCAGGAGGGAGAGCACACCTCCCTGAAAGAAGACATCGGCTGAAGCCTTCACAGCTGAAGTCTCTGCGACTTTGTATAGATAATGCCCAGCCTGTAACTAAAATCCACCAGGTATCCCCAAAGACAGGCTCACGTCATCGAAGAAAATAAGGGAAAGAAGACGGGAGAGACAAACAGGTGTTACATGGATGGAGCTGGAGCATAATCTTCTTAGTAAAGTATCTCGGGAATGGAAGAAAAAGGATCCAATGTACTCAGCCCTACTATGAAACTAATTTATGGCTTTCACATGAAAGCTATAACCCAGTTATAACCTAAGAATAGGGGGAAGGAGGAGAGGGAGGGGAGAGAGGGGGGAGGTGGGCGGAGGGAGGAGGATTGGTGGGATTACACCTGCCGTGCATCTTACAAGGGTATATGTGAAACTTAGTAAATGTAGAATATAAATGTCTTAACACAATAACTAAGAAAATGCCAGGAAGGCTATGTTAACCAGTGTGATGAAAATGTGTCAAATGGTCTATAAAACCAGTGTATGGCGCCCCATGATCACATTAATGTACACAGCTATGATTTAATAAAAAAAAACATAAATATTGGTAAATAGTTGGGAAGAGTCAGGTCCGAGCCTCAAATCTCCTACTCCTAGTGGACTGTCTGTGGGCCAACATGGTTTTGTAGAAATACGGGCATTTTCTCATATATCAAAAAATCAAATCACATTTTTATATGTATTAGAGGAAATAGATATGGAAAATAATTGGATATTATAAAATAATGGATAGCTATTGCTTTGTTTGACAGTAGATGTAAACATTCTATTTTACCTGACTTACGAATGTCTTTTTCATTCTGAGAATTTATGAAGGCTGCATGTAATACAAATACCTCTAAATATATTTTCTTGACTAATCTAGTTAATACACCATCACTCTCACTCTCTTTTCACCACCTATCTCACCTAGTCAAATGTTTAGATTAAATCATTTAAAAAAAACAACAAAAGAACTGACAACTTTAAAAAAACAAGGAAGGGGAAGGGAGGGGGAAATTATGGGGGAGGGAGGGTAATGGGTGGGGCCACACCTATGGTGCATCTTAGAATGGGTACAGGTGAAACTTACTAAATGCAGAATACAAATGCCTACATACAGTAACTAAGAAAATACCATGAAGGCTACGTTGAACAGTTTGATGAGAATATTTCAGATTGTATATGAAACCAGCACATTGTACCCCTTGATTGCACTAATGTACACAGCTATGATTTAAC
>CAUYPK010060424.1:0-25239 GCA_963574355.1 Loris lydekkerianus | reverse complement strand
TTACTGTATGGTGGTCAGCGGCTGGTGTGATTCACTATAACTTTCTGCAACCAGGCCAAACCATCACAGCAGAGTCCTATTGTGAGGAAATCAACAAAATGTACCAAAAATTGCGTCAGCAGCAGCCAACACTGGTCAACAGAAGAGGTCCGATCCTGCTCCACGACAACGCCCGGCGCATGTCTCACAAATCACCGTCTGGCAGTAGAACCTTTGCCAATCAGGACCTAGCAAAAACGGCCTTCGTTGACTTCATCGAATCCCAAGCACCCAATTTTTAAGCCGACGGAATCAATCGACTTGTGTTACGTTGGCAAAAGTGCACTGATTCAAATGGCGCTTATTTCGATTAAATTGAATAAATATTCACTGAGATATTACAGTTTAAAGTAGACTCATAAAAACGGACAAAACTTTTGAAATGATCTAATACTTCAGAATATGTTATATTCAGAATATATGGTATATTCTGAAGTAGATAACAGCCAGGTTGAAATCCTTTTTGCCCATGATATTGAATTTAAGATACCCATTGCTGCAGCATAAATTCCAATTCCTCCAGGCTGAAGCCATCCCAAAAGATGTTATTCATCTTTTGTCCCTATTACCTGACACAGGGTCTTACAGGCATCCACGAAATGTTTTCTGAGTAGAACTTTTAGGTCTATAAACCTGTGTTTCCCCTATTTTTTCCTTACATTATACATTGTTGCTATTCAACCAATTCTGAAAGTCCTATGTTTGCATTTAATTTTAAAGAATTTTTGTATAATCCACTTAGAATTTATGTGTATAATATGACAATTTAATTTTTTCCCCAATCTGAAATGTTACTTTTTAACATTAAATTCCCAATGATTTTGAATTGTTTTATTCCATTCTTCTTTATGCCTATTCTTATGTTAGTACATACTGTTTAAGTAAGGGCAGCTTTACAGTACACTTTACTATCTGGTAGGGCAAATTGCTCCATACCACTCAATTCAATTATTCTATTAAAGTATTGATTTGACTTTTCACATGTGAATTTTAAAGTTTAAGTAAATAACCATACAAACAAAAAAGCCAATTGGAATGATGATTAAAATTTTTACAAAAGTAGATCTACATACAAGTATATAAAGATTCTTAGAGGACTGGTCTTTCTCTAATCTATGATGTCTGCCCATCCAAGAACATGGTATGCTTAAATGTACCCTGATCTTATTTTATATTCATAAGTAACACTGCATAGTTTTTCTTCATATTTGTTTTTTACACTGCTTGTTAGAGTATTTCTAAATATTTTGTAGTGTTGTAATAAACAGGAATCTTTATTCTATCACATTGTCTAACATGATTTCTGGGTATTTATTTTATATTGCACTATTGTGAATTCTTATCAGATGTTCATTCATTCTTTTACTTGGCCAATTGATCAACACTGATTGTGCATCTATCACATGCTGGCCATTTTTTTACATATAAGAATACAGTAGGGAACAACACAAGTGTATATTAGGGAACAACACAAGTGTGTATATTAGGGAACATGCTTTGCTATAAATCCCCTCCTACTTCCTCCAGCTTAAATGAATGAGCTTTGCTTTTGTTACACAATATGAAATCCAAAGTAGGCAGGTCAGGGCTGCTTTGGTTGCTTCACAATGTCCAAATAGATTCAGGAATGTTCTAGCACTCTGTACTGATTTCTAGTCACAGCTTGACCTCCAGCATTTCCCACATTGTATCCGCATTTCGAGCAGGAAGAACAAGAGAAAGGATATGCAAACCGTGACAGTGGAGCTTTATCTCCCTGTTCTTTCTGACCTTCCTGGAACCCCACCCATGACTTCACTTACATTCAAGTGCCCATATCCATATCATTAGACACTTTATTGCTCCCTCTGAGTTCTCTTAGGAAGGGAAAACTGGAGAATCAGAATAAGCACATGGCAGACCCTACCACAAGATAAAATTCTCATCCTTACAGAGAAATCAAAAATTTTAGAGGTAAGGGTCTTGGATAATTTTCAACAACTCCGGCGTTGGATCTCTCCTCTATTTTATCCCCACTCACTCCACTGACAATCTCATTCAGTCTCAGGGTGTAAGTGCAATTCTATGCTAGTGACTTCCAAATTTACACTTCTAGTCCAGCCCCCTCCATTGGACCTCAGATCTGGACTTGGATGTCTAATGAGTACCTCAAATTTAACCTGTCCAAAATGGGTTCCTTCACCCCCAGTCTTCCCCATCTTAGTAGATAATTCTATACTCAAAGTTGCTTAGGTCAACCTAGACTCCTGTCTCTTCACATTTTAAGCAGGAAATCCTATCTTCCTCTACCTCCACCTTCTAACTATATCCAGAATCGCATCATTTATCATTATTTGTATCACTAACATTCTGATCCGAGCCACCATTACTGCAAGAGCCTCCAAAAATTAGTATCAACCGATAATGATCTGTAAATGACAGAGATTAAACTGTTCTTTACTTTTCTTCTCTAATAATCGTATCCTAATCCTCCCTTTCTGTAACTTATCCCACCATCATTTCCTATACTGTCATTACCAAAAACTGCAACCCTCTAGAATCTCAGATTATGCACCCCATCACTGCCAACCACTCTTATTAACCCATTATGTCCTTACCATTGTCTCTTCCTCAGTGTTTACAATACTTCACCCTAAACTTTGGCACTCCTCCTCATTTACCCTTATACTCACTTTTCTTCTCACTGAGCTTAAATTGCCTGGTCAATAATTTCTTGGTCTACATGCCCCAACTTCCTTGCCCTTCTTCTCTATTGTACTCATTTGGCAAACTCCCAAACTTGATGAAATCACCTCTCGACCAAACCTGGTGCAGCGGTCCTCAAACTTTTAAAACAGGGCCAGTTCACTGTTCCTCAGACCGTTGGAAGGCCAGACTATAGTTAAAAAAAAAAACAAAAAAAAACTATGAACAAATTCCTATGCACATATCTTATTTTGAAGTAAAAAAAACAAAACGGGAACGAATACAATCACACCACGGCATGTTTGAGGACCCCTGGTACAGCATAGGGTTAAAAGTGCTAGGCTCTAAGTACAGAGTGATCTGAGAAAAAGCCAAGCATCACTGTTGGCCCTGAGTACTAAAAACAATACTCACTAGACACAGTACACTGTCCCAACTCTAAGTCAGATACTAACAGTAATAAGAGAAAGGCAAGACAGAAGTACATAAACAGAACGTGTTAAGAGTTAAATTACACAGTTAAACAAAAAAAAAAACCTCCTTGTTTTTTAAACTTGACTTTTTCTTTGAAGTTTACTGCTGTTTTCTCATGCCTGAGATTGCAATAAAAGTCTGTGTGGATTGTCAGGAGGGGCTGCACCCTTAACTCTCCATGCGGAAGGCTTGGGGTTGGTCTCCTGGGGTCCCTAAGTTCAATACAAATGGCCTGAGTAGATGTTATGATTTTTGTGTCAAGTCATACTGGCATGCATCCACATAGCTGATGTGGCTGAAGAAAAATATATCATCAAGCTGATTGATCCTGCATTCAATTAATGATCACTAACCTCAAATGGAGCATTTAACAGTGCCTGGAAATCATACTTCATGCCTCCCTGTGCTTATTACTCTCATTCTCATCCATTTCTTACTTTTCCCTTTCTTTTCAAACCTCCAACTCCTTTTCCCTCTAATGTTTAGTCTCATATGACACTCCTTCATATTCTAATGAAAGAAATAGAAGTAATCCAAAGAGACCTCCCACATATCTACCAGCATCTGTACCCATATATCCAATCTTATCTCTTTGTTAATATGAATGAACTTTGTATTCCTAACTTAGACCAATCCATTTTACACTAGACCCCATCTGATTTCATATACAGTCAAGGATATCTTTCCAGTAATTCTGTCTTCTATATCATATTTTCCTATTTTATTAGATTATTTCTATTTGCATAAATTATTTTTTTCTCTTAAAAAAATACAAAAACTCTTGGTTGACTGTTTTCCCCTCCTAGCCACTATGCTATCAATATTTCTCTTCTTTCACAGCTCAAGTCCCTGAAAAAACTGTCTATATTTACTCCCTCCAATCTAAGCTTCATCCAATAGGCTTCATTCTCATCATTTATTGAAAACAACTCATCAAAGTCAACAAAACATTTGTCCTAGTTAGCTTTAGTTCATCTTCAGAACTCAGTCAAGACCCACTAAAACATTGACTTAGATTCTAAGTCAATTCATCTATTACATGTTGTCATGACTATATGACTGTTTAATTTTTTATATAATTCTTCAATTAATGATTCTTCCTCAATACTCTAAACTCCATAAATAAGGGCAGGGATAATGTCTATTTTTCTATCACAACTGCATGGTCAGTGTGTAGCACAGTGCCTGGCACATAGGAGGCCACCAATAAATGATTAGGGGACTAAACACTTTATCATCGTCATTGTCATCCTCATTTTAAACTTAGGAGGGGAAGCCTATAAAAGTAAAGATACTAGCACTAAGAAACAATGTGGATTACTGCTAGAATAGAAACTAGAAATACCAGAACATAATGGATCATTATGTTCCATTCTGGACCTGTAATGATAAATGTGATGTTGACCCTCTTCTCCCAGCTAAGGCCTAATAGAGCCTCCACCATGTTTGGGCTGGACAGGACAAACCACACAATATAGTGCAATATCAAGTCATCATTATGTCCACAAAGGCTTAGTTGCCAGGTCAACAGAGCAGCTTCACACTGTCAACTGCTCTTGTTTCTGTATTCCAAGTGCCCAAAGAGAAGACCTCTTTCCAAAACAAAACATTCTTTTGAAATTACATCTCAGGCTTCAGGGTAAGACTCTTCAGGTACTTATCACTCATCACTGATCTACAAATTATGAACCAGGAAGATCAGGTGATCAACTTAAAGTTACAACATTAAGATCAACTGTCAGCTGAAGACCAGTAAGAAAGGGAAAAAAATATTTCAGAAATGAAATTGCCAGGCAAATGGCAATGAGGTATACAACTTTTAAGAAATCTACTGCATGAATGACATCTATGTATACCAGTTGGAAGGCTGTATGTTTTGAGAACAGCAAACCACTAGGCAGAACTGTCATGAAACACAGTCAATGTTTGCTATTTTATGACTTCTTCTAGGGGATCATATGATTTATTACCCAAAATGAGGTACTTTTGAGAATAGAGAGGCAACATTAAACATTATGCCAATGAGTGTTTATTACGACTGTCCCTGGCAAACAGAACTGGTCACCTCTTAGTAACTATCTTTTACTCATTCTGGCTAATAAACCAGGTACTCATTTGCTCATGCAAATATCATCCTTAGGCAAATCAACAGCAGCAACAGCAGCCAGAATGGACAGGATACCAGTCCAGTGTGGGCTCTATTTAAGTCACTTTGACCGTAAATGGTCATGCTAATACTTACCATCTCCAGCGAACAAAAATATAATGAGTCATTTCCTTTACCTACTTGCTTATATTTTTTAGTATAACCTCAAACTCCTAGTCTGAAGCATTCTTCCTGCCTCAGCCTCTTGAATAGATGGTACTACAAACTCATGCCACGGCACCTGGATAATTTTTAAATATTGTGTAGAGACTAGGTCTTGCTATGTTGCTCAGGTTAATCTTGAACTCTTGACCTCAAGTGATCCTCCATGTGGACCCCCCAAAGCCACTGTACCTGGCCTCAATTTATTTTTCTTGCTTCTTCACATGTGATCTATACTTAATCTTTAAAAGGGCCATTTCTATTCCCATTTGAAGTTTAATTCTGATTTAAGAAGAATATCCTATTCTGTGCTCAGTCAAATGAAACCATTCTTCAAATTTCCAAAGGATTCCTTCTTTCCTGCAGGGGCTATTAAATGAACCACATTTTTAAAAATCAAGATCGACTTCTAGGTCATTCACTAGAACCAATAAATAAATAAATAAATAAATAAATAAATAAATATCACCAGCCATGAAACTTTATTGTTGGTATCAATATATACATCCTTCTGAGAAATGTTTTGTGCCATTTACTCGATGGTTACAAACAAATCAGAATCACTTTTACTAGTATATTTTTGGTTTGCTTGGCAAGGGAAAATAAAGATTATTGCAAAATTATTAATCAAATCCAAAAGGCCTGGTTAAAAAAAAAAAAATCTATAGAATGGGAGGACTAAACACTACGAGCCCTACCATGTCAACAAACACTGTGGAATTCAAACCAAGAAGACAATTCCATACCAGTTGGTAAGTAGAAGTGAAGCCATCCATTATATAAAATGGAAACAAGATTAAAGACATTTTACACAAAGCAAAAAATAATATTTTGGTCAGAAAACCAGTATTACATAAATCCATATAGGGATGTCTATTAGTTGTTTTCTTGAAGGGGAAAATAAATCAAACTATTAGTTTTCTATTTATTCAGAAGGAAAAAATAAAGAACATGTTTGGAAGATATTTGTGGTATTACGTGAATATTTTCTCATCAACTATCTAAAACTTGTAAAAAATCTGACTTATCTTTGTCAGCCTTTAATAAAAGGAGGGAACAGAAACAGTGTTTAGTTTTCAGCAGGACACTCACAGCACCCGGATGAGGTCCAGAGTAATCCTAGATCGGGGGATGTCAACATTGAGCACTTGGACCTCCACTTTTTCTCCAGGGCCTAATCCTAGGCTCCTTCTCTTCTTTGTTTTAGAGAGTTTTGCTTCTGTTACATTTCGTATGGGAATCAGCCCTGATTTCCCCACTCCTATATCTACAAAAATTCCAAACAGAGTGGCATTCTCGACTTTGCCTGTAAGAATTGCCCCAACTTGCAGATCTTCCAAGCACACTATGCTTCTCTTGAAATCAGGCTTATCAAAATCTGTAAGGAAAGGGGAAAAAAAATTAGCTATAACTAATAAGGAATTATGCTTCCTGAACACACATAACATAGTAAAAAGCATTCCCTGAGTATCAGTTATGTGTCCAGACCATTACCAAGCATTGAAGGGGGACATAAAAGTAGCTGAAGGCACAGGCTTGTCTTCAAAGACAATGCATCCTAGGGGGAGAAACAGCATTTGCACACTAGAAACAATCACAAAAATTTTTTCAAACAATTTCTTCTCTCCAAACTCTATTTCACTAGCAGGTACACATTAGTGCTATATATGAAGACTGAGAAGAATAGGTCTTTTTTTTTTTCCCCTTGTGAGATGATGAAAATGTTTAATGAATATACAAGGCTAAATAACAAACTGAGAAAGTAAGATCTTTGAAGACACGAGATTGGGGACCCTCCTCTTTTGGATTATTAAATTGCTTAAAGGTGGCAAAAAGTACATTGACTTTTGGGCAAAAATTAATGAAATTCAGATTTTCTCTCGCTTCACTTCCTCCTACAAATTTGCAACTTAGAAAATCAATTCTTATTCATTTCAGATATATTTATCTACTCAAAATTCATATTCTTGATTATCTGTGGTTCAGAAACCCAGACCAGCTAGTACTTAAATCTTCTTTCTCTTCCTTTCAATTCAATTCATCAAACATTTATTTACTCCTGTTATTACCTCTCAGTCAGGTACTCTGCTGGGTGCTAGAGATGAAAAGATGAAGACATTCAAATCTCTGTTCTCAAGTTCCTTATGACCCTCTTTTCTTGCTTACTTTAGTGTACATTTCTCTGTTCACTAACACTATCCCCCAAAATGTGGGTATAAAGCATGCCAAGGAATCATCATGGCTCCAATTAAATGAAAACAACAACAGGTTTCATGAGGGAGACAGAACAGTTGAAATGGGGCTTGTGGATAATCTGTGGGCTCCACTTATCCGCGCTCTTGCGAAGGCCTCCTTCCCTAGGATTAGAGTGTTGACTCTTGTAACAAAGAACACATTCTGTGCTTGGATCTCCATTTACTAAGACTTCATTTTCCCCTCCACCCATTTCATTTCCTTTTCCTCCACAGCTGTTGGCTTTATCCTGATTACTTGCTAAAACTATCCTTTACATTTGTATTAACAACTGGTCACCTCTTTTCTTCCCCTCCCCCAGTCCAACCATACTGAAGCCAAGATGTTTTAAAAGTTAAGCTTTTTCCTATAAAACAAAACAAAAATTCTCTTTAAACCCCAAATCTCATTTTCCTTATAAAGTAAGAATATACAAAAATTGGAATTGATCCTGTAGAATTTCACCTAATACTAAAGACAATTGTAAATACTAAAGACCTAATTCTAAAAGCAAGAAACCTACTATAATGTAATGTAATATTACACTGGGTTAGGACCGTGTCAAAGCAAAGTGAAACTAAGTCCTAGATCAGGGATAGGATGGTCTCTGAAGCCCCAGAGGCATCATTTTTATGCTTCAAAACTCTTTTTCTCCTCTCTTTCTTGCAGAAGTCCAGCTGTTGCAGATTCCCAAAGGGTTCCTGATCAGCTGCTCAGTTTAATTTTGCATGGAAAATTAGAGTTAGGAACTACTTAACTTGTTCCTGAAGACAGTCTGGGACAGTGAGAAATCAAAAAATCCTGTGTGTACCATGAAGACTTTAACACTTTCATAGCCAAGGCTGCATATTCAGTCCACTGTCACCAGACTGCTCTGATGAACTCAATTATGGAAACTAACTAGCAACCAGAGTGTTAATACAAATAGAATTGATTATGTCACTGAGAAAACAGAAGACAAGATGAGTTGAGGAAAGAATGAGGCATTAAGAAAGGAAATACTTTTGAGAAACTGGAAGAAAGAGATGTAACATAAATATCGTAATGTGGAAACATCCAAAATAGTATCTACTCCCTCAAAAGAACTCATTTGCCTTTCTGCTTGGGAATATGTTTAGTAATAAAACAAAAGTTCTCAGATATCTTGAAAATTGTGACTTACATTAGGGCAAAGGTCAGTTCCAAAGTTTGCTTAAAGAGATCTATTTGAAATTTCACTTGTTATACTGATGAACACTGCAGTAACTAGAAAACTCAGTGGACAGCCCAGGTGTACCTGTGTTTTGCTAAGCTGGGTTGGTTGTTTAACTGAATCACATAATTTGAGGACTAACCTTTGCGCTGAATCTGTAGGATAACTGGGATAATGAAGTAATCAACACCACAACGGAAAAGTGAAGATGGACAGACAATCCAGTATAGGATACTAGCAGTTAGAGAGCGTATTTCCCCAACTTCTAATGCAGTGGGCATCGGCTTACCCTCTGTATATCTCACACTTTTTAAGAACTACTGCTCTACTTAATATCCTGGCTAGAAAACACCCTTGGAATTACGATAAAAGGATACCAGGATACCAGGCCTCCAAATGGAGATGGATTTGTTTGCTGAGATATCCACTTTGTGTGGACCATCTGGAGGCTTCTGCTCTCACATTTTGGCACAGGTCTTACTGAGTATTATTTATTTTTCTTTAACTTAAAAAAAATTTAAGACCTATAGTACAGTAAAGAATAAACTTTCTGGCTGTGTTTTTAAATTCTCTTAAACCAGTGGTTCTCAACCTTCCTAATGCCACGATGTATTTTCATTGTTAGAAAGGAGTCATGACCCACAGACTGAGAAGCGCTGTTGTAAACCTTTTCAAAGAAGCATGTCTAACCACCTCAACATTGCCTAAATCAGAATAGAGCCAAACCTTAAATATGGCATCATCAAAACTGGTTATGGGATGAATGTACAGATACATTTAAATCTCAGTGGTTCTTATCCAAACTTCCCTTGGGAAGTAGGCCATTTGATACTGTAATTCTTTTTCACCAGGGCAGTGCTCTCAACAACTATGGCTGTTATACTTCTCTCATCATCTACCTATGCTGAAAGCTGAGAGCACTTTTAATTAGAAGGAAAATCAACAGAGAGATAGTTATCTTATTTGTTCAATGGATTCACTGACATAGAATCCAAAAACGTAGAAGGCTGTAATCTAGGAAGAAGATTCACTTTTTAGGTTGTGAACTGACTGCTTCACCTTAGACTACTGGCTTCTAGGAGGTAAAAATAGCTTTAAAAAATCATGAAAAATGTGCTTCATGCATATAGTAGTACACGTGTGATGCATGGTAGTCTGGTATAATGGCAAATATACATGGATAAGGAGTCTGGAGACCACTGGCTTCTAGCTTTGGATCTGGATATCAACTAACTATAATTTAAGGAAGAACACTCTATGTATAAAATGGGAGAACAGCATTTGTTTTGACAGGATTTTTGTGAGGATTAAAGGACATAATACGAGCTATGCAAATACAAGCTGCTACAATTCAAGTTCAATTGTTTACCTGTTCGAAAGTCGAAGCTTTCAGGCTGGCTGAGACCATCTATGATCACCTGTAAGGTGTGTACTGTTGTTTTTAATCTTTCTGCAGTTTTCTCTATTCCTTCCTTTTCAAGGAATGAATTTATTTTTTGTTGCATTTCAGGTTTTCCAGTCTCACACAGTGTCCCTCCAATGAATGGTAAAAACCTGTAGTGGGGGAAAAAGCCCAACTCTTATCAATAATATTACTTCTTACACAAGTCATGCTAAAATTCATTCATCTCAGATCCATACATCAATCAGTCAGTCTACTGAAAATCTACTATATGTCCCATGCTATAATGAACAGATGATCTGTCTTGGGGGAAAAAAGTAGAGAAATGAGGAGGTGGTAGATTTAAGTTCCTGTGCTACTTTTCAAATGCTAAGTTCCTGTGCTACCTGACTAGAGTCAGCACCAAAAACATTTTATGAAGTAATGTTCATTATAGTTTAAGGTCGTATCTATTTGCTAAATAAGGTTATCTATTCTTACCTCATTTCCTAAAATTTGTTAGGAAAACTTATTTGAATTTAAATCAGCTAATAGGCAATTATTTGATGATACCAAATTTGCCTTTTTTTTTTTTTTTTTTAAAAGAGGGTCTCATTCTGCTATCAAGCAGAACTATCAGTGTAGTGACCTGATCCTAGCTAACAGTGAACTCCTGGGCTTAAGCAATCCTCCCACCTCAGTCTCCCAAGCAATTGGGACTACAGTCACAAGCCACAATGTCCAGCTAATTTTTATTTATTTTTTTGTAGAAATGGGGTCTCATTATATTGCCTAGGCTAGTCTCAAACTCTTGGCCTCAAGCTATCCTCCCACATTGTTCTCCAAAGTAGCTGGACTATAGGTCTGTGCCATCACACCTGGACAAATTTAAAATTTTTTTGTAGAGATGGAGTTTCAACCTGTATTGCCCAGGCTGATCCCAAACTCCTGGCCTCATGCAGTGTTAGCCTCCCAAAGCACTGGATTACTACAGGCATGAACCACCATGCCCAGCCCTAACTTTCAACAAATGAATTGCTCTATTCATGTCCGACAGCACTGCTTTTTACTTCTGGGTGGCCATGATAGGAGTGTTACCTGTGTAGCATACTATCAGCCTGATAACTTAAATTCCATCAACAGTCAAGCCTCACATAAACTAAATTACCTCAAATATATTGAGTATACAAAGTCAACAGAAAAAATACGAGGGGGGCTATCAAAAAGAAAAACTTTCTTCTAAAATGAAAGACTTCATTTGCAAAGTAAAAATATCTGCTTCCTTTTGCCATGTTTACCATTTCCTTTGCTTGCACAGCGACCTCTCAGTTACTTAGATTTTGAGTTCACTAATTGCAAAAGCAATTAAAGGGTTAACATGCATTTACTTCCCTTCAACAATTTCATGTGAATATTGGGCTGTAGCTTACTTTCTTGACATTCCTTGGCTGAGTATTTTTCTACACCATTAAGTTCCATTTCCTATGATTAATGACACTTTAAAAATGTCAACATGGTAATCAGACAGATAGTGATACTAATGCCCTCAGATCCTTTACTCTAAGGATATCTCCGGAATACAAGAAAGGAAAAAGAAACTGTTGGAGGGTTGTCTATAATCAGAATTGGGATGTATTCCATTTGGCAGGTTGTCTGGGATTTCAACATTTTCTGCATTGTTGTGTTCAACCAGTAAAGTTCTCTCCACTGATACTCTGATACTGATAATCTGACAATCTGGCAGAGAAAGCTCTCCCATCTCTCAATGAACTATTGTATGTCTTTGGGTTAAAATGTACAGCATTCTTACACTACTATAGCCATATTTTTGGTCCAAAACAGACAGATTAGTTGGATATAGCATCCAACTAATTCTCTCAATAATATGTTTTGCTTAATGTTCTAATAAAAGACCCAGGAGTTAGTATTGAGCCTCCCTCTTTGGAAATGAGCCTCCATCCAAACTGGTGACTAGTGAGAGATATACACTGTGAGTCTGTGTAGTTGTGGCCCCACCCCCCCAGCACAGCAGAGACAGCTGGTATCTGTTAGTGCTGATGGATGGGCAGTAGCACACAAGGGCCCCGGTGACAGGGAACAGCTGCTAGAGTTCTGATTGACAGGGCAGATGACACATGACAACCTCCGCCCACAGCCAACTTCCTTACACAACTTTCTAAATAATTCATACCCTGCTGAGCAGGCTTCCCTGGTATTCACCCTCTTGGCTTTATTGGTCTGCAACTGGCTACTTAGCAGAGTATCTTTCAAATCCTCAAGATTCTGGCTTATAATCATCTGTTAAAATGCCACAAAGTGCATTCAAGCGCTATAAATCTAAAACCTTGAATAGCATTTTATAATTAATAGAAGTAACTAAATGGCAGAAACTTCCCAAAGAACTGTCTAAATCTTGGCTTCAGTAACAAAACAGTAGTTCAGCAGGTCAGTTGGAGTCTTAAGGGTATGTGTGGGGTGGGGTGGGTGGGGTGGGGAGAAAGACACTATCTCCTACCAAAGTCACTTTATATAAAGAATTCTGCTCATAGTGGTTGCAAATCTAAGAAAATCAGTCTGTTTAATTTAGGTGCATATTTCATATATCATTTTCACTCCCACACACATAAGCCTGAGAGCATTAGTAACAAATCAATAAAAAAGCACCAAGTCGTACTCATAGCTAATGCTTCATATTGATCAACTCTATTTTTAAATGACTACAGGACAAAGTCAAGTGCTTTTTTATTTTCAAAACTTTGTCAACGTCAACAAGGTCACAAAGAAAGAAAGAGCTAACAAAAGAAGAGGGACTGTAAAATGAACTTGGAACAGCATTTGGATTGACCTCTCCCTTGCTGAATTTCAACTATATTTAACTGTATATGATGTTTTATGCTCAGTACCCATTCAATAAACACATGTTCCTTAAATACTCTAAGAGAAATTTATTCTACATATTCTAAAATTTCACTTTAGAATTAAGTGTGATAAGTAATACTCAACACCAAGTATTTTCTATCACTACATTATGAAGCTTGGAACACAGAAGGCAAGTGAACATTTACTGATAAATACATGCCAGACATTATGCTAGACAGATACTCTCATTTAATCATGGTAACAATCCTAATACGTAGGTATATCATCTGGAAAAGGAAAACTGAAGTTCTGGGAGGTTAAATAACTTGCCCAAGGCCATGCAGCTGTTCTCACTAACTGCAGTTTCACACTGCACACAATGTATGTGTCTGTGTATGACTGAAGGTACGTAAAAATTAAAGTGCTATATTTGGTTATGATAGAAAACACAATACTTTCAGTAATGTTTTACCAATACAATTTAATGGCAGATTACCTTTAAACATTAAATGGTTACCACTGAATAAATCCAACAAAGAAACGTACACATGCTTTTAAAAAAACAATTCCTTCAAAAGTCAATGAGTTATTCAAGTCATACTCTCATTTTCTCCACTGTCTGCTTTTTCAGTTTGCTAAGGACTACTGTTTGAGCTGCTGTTTTTATTTAATATGTAATTTCATCCATCATACTTAAAGTAAGAAAGTAGCATAAATGCAACAAATAAGCACATCATGTTCTTTTAGCACACATCTGTATAAAGTTAAAATATAGAACTTGTAGCTGAGATATTGCTTATTTTTCAAACAAAATGCTATATAATCTATAATAACTGATATTTCAACAGAAACTTATTAGAAATGCAGAGGTTTTCCCTCTAAGAATAAGACAAGTCTCTATAAGAGACTTGCAGAGACTTTTCTCAAAGAATAAATTCTCAAGATGCATGAGATCTCAGACATAGCTATTCACTTTTATATAATAATTTCCAGCATGGAAATTTAGGAGCTGAGGACTCGGTTCATTACATTTTACCAACATGATACTCTAAAGAAGAACCACTGTGATGCAACACAATCACCTTAAAAACAACTTAATATTAGCATGTGCTTTGTGGGCAAAACACATATTTTATAGTTCTACCAAGCACCATGCTTTAAGGGCAAATGACTTCTAGCTGTTTATGCATTCTCAACCCTTTTAAGAGACTTGTTTTTATCCATTAGTTTTAAAGTAATCACACCAACAAGCAAAATTTTATGAATAGGTACACACAGAACAGACCATAATTTATAATACAGGCGGATATTCAATGACTTTAAAAACAGAGTTTATACTTAACTCTATAAAAAAACTCTGGCCTCGAAAACTGATTGTAAACAGTGGAACACAAATGAAAGTTCAGTAATAATATGTTACTTTAAAACACAGGGATACTATACGTATTTTCAAATCTACAGCTCTTAATATTAAAAACTGAATATAAATTCATGGGTGGCAGAGGTGGAAAACCTGCTGCTTCATTTACACTATCAGCAGAGGAGCTGAAGTTACAAATGTGAGCCTAGCACAGCTGCTGTTCCAGCAAAACAAAGGGACAGCAGTGTCACTTTAATCCTCATCAGGTAGTATCTTTTCAAACTTCTAATCTCCTTGTTAAACTAAGACACTGAACTGGGCCAGAAGAGTTACAAATCTCTGTTGGTACAAAATCTACAAGTAATTATAAAATCCAGTAGAGTGCATTTACACAGAGGCTCACAAAACTACCTACTGTACTTCAAAAGCTGTTGACACTTATTGAAAGTAAGATTTAAATGGCTTTCCTTGGCAAATAATCAACCAAAGAAAGTTAGAGCAAATAGTTCTCAACTAGAACTTACAGATGACTCACTTTAAAAATTAACACACTACAGATAAACATTTAAAAAATATAAACCTTTCAGCAAGGGTAATGGGGTTGTTCTGAAAGCTCTTACACACTCCATCCTCAGAATATAGTTTTAAATTGTATGCAGGCAGGGGTGGATCATTTTCAATGCTTTTGCTTAGTACCACTTGAAGTGCCTTTACAACATCTACATCTTTGAGTAGCAGAAAATAATCAATAGGAACTAAAAAGAAGAAAGATTTCCTATCACAGATTGAGGAATGTAGTTTGTCTTTCAGAACACTTGGTTTATATTTATAATCAATAGACTATTACCTGCTTCTAACTTCTGAAGAACTTCCTATGTTTCCTTTTCTTTCTTTCTTCTTTTTTTTTTTTTTGGCCCCCAAGACAGCAAGAACTTCCTAAATGTTTCCTTCTTTTTCTTTCATTCTTTCTTTTTTCCCCCAAGACAGTGTCTCACTATGTGGCCCTTACTAATCATAGCTCATAGCAAACTTAAACTCTTGGGCTTAAGCGATTCTCTTGCTTCACCCTCCCAAGTAGCTGGGACTAGAGGTGCCCACCACAACGCCTGGCTATTTTTTATTTTTGCTTGTAGTTGTCATTGTTCTTTGGCAGGCCCAGGCTGGGTTTGAACCCACCAGCTCCATTGTATGTGGCTGGCGCCCTAGCCGCTGAGCTACAGGCACCGAGCCAATGTTTTCCCTCTTTTTCAAAGATCCATTACATATGCGTGGAAACCTGATATTCACTGCATGTTGCTCTCATTGTATATAGGAGAACACATCCTTACAAAGCTGTTTTATTCTAAAATGTATATTTTTTAGCAATTTAATATAGGAAATTAATTTTGTAAAACAAAGTGCCAGTTAAAATGTCTTTAGAAAGAAATTTCCTAAAAGGTTAAGATTTAGGATAATTTAAGGGCTAGCTGAAGGCAATGCTTATATAGTTATATCAAAGCATGTAAGATCAGTGAAATAACAACAGATAAGTCAGTAGTACTTATTTTTTCACGTAGTTTTTCCTATTTTGGAACCACTTGCTTTTTATTGTATTCTTTGTAATTATCACATAATATAAACAGCAAACGTGTTTAACACACACACATCCAAATGAGTATGAGTATATAAAAACAGAAAAGTATCATATATTGAAGTGTTGTAATTATTGCTCTAAAGATGTCTAAACTGTTTTAGAAATTATCTTAGAACTAAATTTTCAAGTAACCTAAAATATCAGTTTTCTTACATTAAAAAAAAAAAATAAACCTCTATGCACATAAAAAGAGAACCAGGAGAAAAAAGAATCAACAACCTAGTATTACCCAGTTTGATCCTTCTCTTTCCAGTGAGTCTACTTGTTTTACTACCTCAAATGATAAAAGATTTGCTAAAATAAAGGCTCTTCAAAGGAATGTGACAAATGCTGAAGCCAATTAAAATTTGTTTAAAGAACTATACTCAGCTTTACTCAATACACATTTACTGTGGAGGAAGACTATGAAAGATGATAATGGAGCCTCTGCCTTGAACGAGATTATAGTCTAATTTTAAGCAATGACAGTATAATGGAAAGTCTTTCCTTTATACCTGCTTTTTTAGAAGCAGGATATTATGTACACATAAATAGATAATTTCAAAATGCCTAGTAAAGATGATTTGATTTCATTCTCTTAAAAATTTATTGTAGATTTGGATTTGCATTTAAGGGAATTAAACATCAAATAAATGGAGTTGCCCAAAATCACACAATTAAGACCACAAATTTAGGGGAGTTCCCATTTTCATTAGCACTTCCACCCCTTTACTTTGGGGGATTTTCAATGCAGACAGATTTAGATCTCTGATAAAATTTGGCACCTAGGTCCACTGCCTTGGAGCAATTTATTATTACTTTTTAAACCAAATACAAAGAAAAAAATTTAGCTCTTTTTGAATTACTGAATAAAAGTCGCACAAAATTAAGTTAGAGGTTTCAAAGGCTGCGGACTCTCTACAGCTCAAAACCCTGTGTTTAGAATTAATATAATTTAATTTACTGCCTGTAAAGTTATAATGCAGATTAGTGCCTGTGAATATCTAAAAGAGGTGGACAAACACAAAAGCAGCATTCAAAAACGTACAGGTTTATGATGAAAGTGCTGTAACTAAATCGCTTTGGCATCACTACAGTGCTCTGTATTAATAGAGTAAAGGACACTCTTCCTTAAGAAGTAGGAATAATTTGGACGGTGCCTGTGGCTCAGTGGGTAGGGCACCAGCCCCATATACTGAAGGTGGCGGGTTCGAACCCCACCCAGGCCAAACTGCAACAAAAAATAGCTGGGCATTGTGGCAGGCAGGCTGAAGCAAGACAATTTGCCTAAGCCCAAGAGGTGGAGGTTGCTGTCACCTGTGACACCACAGCATTCTACTGAGGGCGATAAAATGAGACTCTGTCTCAAAAAAAAAAAAAAAAAAAAAGTAGGAATAATTTTATTTCTATGAATGCTCTCCTGTCAAGGCATCTTCCTTTCAAAAAGTTGAAAATGCTTATTTTAACATCTGCCACTTCAGTAAATCTCTGGTTGTCCTCTTAATGAGCAGAAACATTGTTACTCTATTTAAAGACTCTGCAACTGAGGTCAAAGTAACTTGCTTATGGTGACATGCAGAATCAGAAGGTAGGCTCAAGTTAAAATCCATAGTTAGACTGAGAGCAGGAAGGGGAGGGAGGAGATAAAGGAGACTAAATCAATATCCTATTGAGTGCAGGCTCCAGACTGTGGTCTAAACTTGACAAACAAAAGAAAAGGAGAAGGGCAGGCAAATACTTGAAAGAGAGAAGAGACTGAAGCAAGCACAACTTTTTGGCTGGCTAACAACTCTCTCTCATTCCTCCTCCACTGGGTACTGATAAATTGCTCTAGATAAGCAGAAGAGAAACCAGCATTTTCTCCAACCCAAGACCAAACATTCCTATTCACTAGCAATGTTAAATGCCCAAATTGCCCATATCATGTGGTGCAACAACAAATGTTTTTCTTGTAACTCCCTACCTCTCTTTTATAGCTCATTTTCATAGCCTCTCCAGAATTACAATGAAAATAACATCATTAATAATTATAGATAGCAACACTAGCTTATTCTGTCTAGGTGCTAAGTATTTAAAATGTATTATGTCATGTAATCCTATGAAAAGGTACCATTATTATCCCCATTTACCAGACAAGAAAACTGAGTTGCAGGAAAGGTAAGTAAAATTTCTAGGGCAAGTAGTCATTATTTGTACCCAGATAGTCTGACACTGCATTGCCTGCAGACTGAACGAGAGGAAAGTTATGTACAGTCTCAGATTCTTGAACTTCCTCTAGTTCCCTCTACCAGTTTCACCAGAACCATCATGTGTGCTGTGTTTCAGAACATTCCATTAGATATATCAATCAATTTCTATTGTAGGAACTCCATTATCTGATCATGTAATTCTCAAGCAGATGAATTCTCTTTCATCATTTTTCTCATTTGTGAAGGTACTTTTTGAAATATGATGAAAGTTACTTCCTGGAAACTATGGTAAGATGTTTAGGTTTTACCTACAAACAAGAAAAAAACCAAGCCAAGTGTGGTGGTACATGCCTAGAGGCCCAGCTCCTTGGGGGGCCTGAGGCAAGAAGACTGCTTGAACCCAGGAGTTTGAGTTCAGCCTAGGCTTTAAAAAAAAAGAAGGGGGAGGGGGACAAAAAACAAAAACTGCTTTTAGTAATCCTTCCATTTAACATTTTTATTCTTAGGTTTGGCTTTTTTAAATGATACTGTGCCTCTTTATAAAAAGGCAATTGAATCTTGTCTAACCATTGTACCATTAAAAATTAATGTAGGATAACTAATTGATACACATTCTAAGTTACCACTTACCAAAAGCCAGAAATAATTCTGCCTTACTTTTCATGTTCAAATGATGCCAAGACAAGTCTAGAAAAACTTGAGCTCTTTCAAATTTGCAAATAATCTCTTAGGTCTGTTTACCTAATTGTCATTTATTGCACAGCATTTGCAATTTGGATTTCTTTTCAGGCAAGTTTCCCACAAAGAAAAATGTTTTTATCATTGCAGGAGTTAGCTGGCTTGCCAATGTAGAACAAAGCAGTAGTAAATTTTAGATGTGGGGAAGAGTGCTAGACATACTCAGTAGGCTAAGGGACTCAACCCTCAGAAGAATTACAAATCACAAGTCACAGGTCTTCTGTTTGCTCATAGCTGAAACTATGAATATCAAATTTGTGAATGTTATGGCCCTCTTGTTCTTTTTCAAACCAAAAACACAATTCAAACCCCTGCATTACACCTGCTTGTTAGTTAGAAGAAGTCTTTGCTGAGCTAGCAAGCTAAAGTTTGAGAGAAGGTGATAAAACCTCTGAAGACAATTCTCAAACAGGAGTTCAGAGATGGTAAATCCCTGAACAGGAATAGAAAAGAGAGACTGTGCTGTGCCCACTCACTAAGGGTCTTCAGATAGTCTTTACTATCTGGTTTGACTTATTTTAGCTCCATGGGAGGGAACAAAGCTCTAAAGAGCCTCAACCTACCTCCATTACTTTTAGCCACGGGGCACAAGTTAGGATCCATTTATCTTGGGGTATCCTTGCGCCATATGTTGGGCTAATTATATTTTCCATCTTTAAAAAAAGTTTTAAAACATGACATGTTTTTAGGAAATTAAAGATAAACATTGCCTAGCTTTTGTACAAAAGTTTCTCCCCTCCACAAGTAAATACATTGTCAGGTTATGTGATCACTCCTATCCAGACCTGATTTCTAAATTCAAGGCCATGTACTCTCTGAAATATGCTTTTCATCAGTAATTGTCGAGGTCAGACACAGGCCTATCAGCAGAATATTGATATACTACTAGCATTAGCTCACCTAATACTACTATCAGTGATGCTACAGCACAGCTATAGATAAAAATCAGCCCTTGATATACATTTACCTGATTCATTCAGATGGTGCTGCATGCCACATTCCTGCTACACAGGCTGTTAACTACCCCTAAAAAATTCTTTAAAAATTTTTCCCTAATGGCCAAAACGGAAACAACAAATAGTACCTAATGTTTTATCAAAATGAGTGCCGAGTGATAGTCTTGACATTAAATTTCCTGGCATTTTTCAAGTTAAACCAAGAGCACAATAACTTTCAAGCTTAACTATGTGGAGTGAATCAAATTTTAAATGTAGCAAATTCTTTGGGAGAGTGCCAAGTCTCACTGTGATGCGTACAAATCAGCATAATCCGCAGCATAAAGCACTACCTCCTGGCACCTTATTCAAGTAAAGAGGGAAATAGGATACTTGCCTTGGCTCACTGGATCAACCCAAGTAGTGAGACAAAAACAGAGAAGACACGGCAGGGGGTGGATAGCAACCCCTAAATAGGCTCTTTCTGGCCCTCATTCCACTTATTTACTTATGCTTGTAGTACAATTCAACACAATGAAATCATATGCACAGATATTGTGACCATTTCTGGATGATGACAGAAAATGGTTAAAAAAAACTTCCTTCCTGATCTGTCTCTGCTTTTTCATTCGATAAAATCTAGGACAGGAAGAACCCTGGATACAATGCTGTTGACGGCAAAAGATATTCTGCCTGGGAGTGTCCTAAAATCTTTTCAATCCACAGGGATTCTGAGAGAAGTACACACCATGAAGGAAAGGCAATACTAGAAAAGGATGATCTATCAGGGGTGTCCAACCTTCAACCCCACAGATACATGCTGATTTTGTGAGGACTTTTTTTGCTTATCTATGGGCAGGGATATCACAGAAATGCTCGGACCTTTATTTTGCTAATCAACTTTGCTTAGTGCTTGTGTATTTAATGTATGGCCCAAGACAACTCTTATTCTTCCGAAGTTCAGAAAAGAAAAAAAATGGTTAGACACCCAGATAAATGTTCTACCTACCAACAGTTTTATTACAGAACTGCATTGACTTCAGTTTGTATTATTTTTAAAAAAAGTAAATTGAACTAAAGCTGAACATTTCATTTTGTTCTCTTAAAGCTATCAATCCATGAGTTATATTTCATTCTGTATTTCTATCATTTATTCCTTCATTAAACAAATATCACCATATCAGTCTTTGTTAGATACTTGGGATAAAGAGGTAAATCAGATTCTTGTAGTCCCCAATCCACTGGAGCTTTCAGCCTACAATTATAAATTTATCTTAAATTTAATTGCCACTAGCCCAGCAAATTCAGCATCAAATTTTCAAATGCATTATTTATTTTACAGGGACAAGGACAACTAGAGAGGCTCACAGCTTTAACTACAGTATACTACTGCCATCATACCTCTTTTGACCATCTATGCCTATTTTGAATAAATGGGGCAAAATGGAATACTGTGAGCAACGTGAAAAGAAGCCCTTTAATTAATTTTTTTTAACTTATTATTACTATAGTTGCTTTTACACAAGATGTTTCTACTCGTAAAACCCCTGATCTCTAAGATCACTTTATATTACCCATAATTTTTTGTTTTCTTTAGGATTTCAATATTTACTCCATGAATTTTGTTGGTGATTATTTTATTCATCACTTAGAATGTGCAGAGCACTGTGGTAGGGCCTGAAAAATACAAAAATGAATAGAGATAACTTATGCTCTCCAGGAGCCTACCAATGTAGGGAGGATAAAACTTATACACACCATAATAGAGGTCTATAATTGGTAAGTGCCCTTCAGAAACCACAAAGGTTGTTTAAGGATAAAGAGCTCATTTCCAGATAGGAGTATCTCATAAGATCAAAGATGACTTTAAAGCTCTGGACTAAGAAATTGAAAGGATGAACTGAAATCATCTGAGATGAGAATGATCATAGCTGGAGTATGATTTGGGAAAAGACTTAGGGTTCAGTTTCAGGCATGCTATGTTTTAAATATTCAGTAGGGAGGCAGATGCAAAAATCTGAAGTTTAGAAGAGAGATTTGGGCTAAGGATATAGATTTAGGAGTCATGTGCTTATGATAAACCTTACAGCCAGGAAGACTAGAAGAGATCATGAGGGCAAGTGATCAGTTTAGTTCATTAACTTCTTTTTTTACTCCCCTTCTAGTACAGTGAATTTCCACTGCCTCTTTCATACCATCTCTAGCATTCATATTATTTCTGCCATTCCTAACCATAATTACTGTCTTTCATACCCTACACACAATCTGTCTGCAAATCCTATAGATCTACTTTCAAAATATACCCAGAAACTAAATGCTTTTCACCACTTCTGCTATCGTCATCACTTTCACTTCAATTATTATAATTAGTCTAACTGCTCTCTCTGCTACCTGCCCTTTTTCACACATTCTTTTTTTTTTTTTTTTTGGTTCTTTATTCCTTGGCAGGAAAATTTGCCCCTGAACTTCTCATCTTTTCTTAACAGTAGACAAAGAGATTCATTTCTTTTCTTTCTTTCTTTCTTTTTTGGTAGAGACAGAGACTCACTTTATTGCCTTGGGTAGAGTGCTGTGGCGTCACACACTCATAGCAACCTCCAACTCCTGGGCTTAGGCGATTCTCTTGCCGTAGCCTCCTAAGTAGCTGGGACTACAGGCACCTGCCACAATGCCCGGCTATTTTTTTGTTGCAGTTTGGCAAGGGCGGGTTCGAACCTACCACCCTCGGTATATGGGGCCAGTCCTCTACCCAAAGAGCCACAGGCGCCACCCAAGGAGATCCATTTCACATGAAAATCAGATAATGTTGCTCTTCAGCTCAAAACCAAGCTATGGCTCCTGATTTCACTCAGAATTAAGGCCTCCCAATGCCCTTTTGACATTATCTCCTATTTTTTTCTCTCCGTTGTTCACTCTGCTCTGTCCACATTGGCTGCCTTGCTATTCCTTGAATTTATCAGGCTTGCTCCCACATTAGGGCCCTTACATTGTCTGTTTTTCTTCCTGGAACTCTTTTTTCAAATCTGTAAAGAGTTTTCTCAAATATTACCATGTCAATGAGGACTATAATGACTACTCTACTTAAATCTGCAAGCCCTACCAAAAACTTTCGCAATTCTAGTCCGATTGCTCTGCCCTTTCCCTGTTCCTCACAGTACTTTATCATACTGTGTAATTCATTCATTATGCTGATTGTATAATGTCTATCTTGTTTGAGAGCAGGGATTTTTGAATGTATTTCAAGACCATTTAACAGTACTTAGAATACAGCAGGCACTCAAACGACATTGGTTAATGAATAAATGAATAATTCTGTCAACTCTAGACTAGGTTAATAGAAAGAGTAGTGCTATTAGCTATTCTTTATGAGAAAACAGGAGAAGATCAAGCCTTTTTGTTTACTTATTTTGTTTACCTTGTTTTTGTGTGGGGCTAATGAGAATTGGTCAAAAGAGAAAACGAAGGAATTATAATTTAAGGGAATTATAAAGTTTCAGTTATAGTTATATTGAGTTTGAGTTGCTAAGATACTCATGAGAAAATCTCTTGAAGACAAATGGAAGGCTGAGCTAGAGAAAGGCCTGGACTACAGATGTTGATGTAGGACTGTATTGTGTGAAGTAGGTGATAAAAAACAGGCATGTGAACGAATATAATCATTCATAAGAACATGTAGAGTAAGAGGAAAAGAAGGTGAAACTCAAAAACTTGAAGAATATCTAGAAGCCCTGAGGAGAAAGAGAAACAAGAGAAGTTAGAGCATAAAAATAAAAGTCATAAGGAAGGTTAGTAAATTGTTGATGTCAAATGTGGCAGTATGAGTAAAAGATTTAAGGATGGGAAGAGCCCACTGGATGCCATTCATTGAGAGGGTAATTTCAGAAGACGGATAAGTATAAAAACCAATTTGTAAGGGATAAAGAGAAGGTAGGCAGAAAGAATTAGAGGCAGATAATTTTGCTGAGAATTTTGGCAATGAAAAGAGGGGCAGTGGTCTAGGGGAAAGATAAAAGGTAGTTACTGCTTTTAGGAAGTGGGGGTATGTATGGGGAGACCCCAGCAATAACAAATCTGAGTACTAAAATAATAAAAGAAAGTGAAGAAGACACTGAAGATACAAGAGACAGTTATAAAACTTTATAAAGTCCAAATACCTTATTCATTTAGCTGCCACTTTCCCTCTAGCTTTTAAAGGTCAGGCAATTACAATATAGAGATCAAGACAATGGCCAAAGTCAAGACTTCTCATCAGCCCAGGACACAGTGACTCACACCTATAATCCTAGCACTCTGAGAGGTGGAGGGGAGTGGATTGCTTCATGTCATGAGCTTAAGACCAGCCTTAGCAAGAGTGAGATCCATCTCTAAAAAACTAGCTGGGCGTTGTGGTAGGTGCCTGTAGTTCCAGCTAATTGGGAGGCTGAGGTAAGAGGATTGCTTGAACCTAGGAGTTTGAGGTTGCTGTGAGCTATGACACCACAGTACTCTATCCAGGGGGATAAAGTAAGACTTGGTCTCAAAAACAAACAAACAAACAAAGACATCTCATCAGCAACCTGGGAGAAGAAAGGATGGGAGTGAAACAGAATTTAAAAATGGAGAATCAGCTTAGGGAAGATGGGCCAGAAAGAGTAAAAACAAGGAGCAAATCTGAAGAAGGGGACTGTAAGGTAGCTGTAAATTTTTTCAGTGAGGTACAAAGCAAAGTCACTAGGTGAGGACAGACCCTGTAACAAGTACAAGGGATTTATTTAGAACAGAATGGCTTCAGAGGACTACTGAAGTAAAATCTATCTGTAACAATACTATAGAGCAATATTCTTAATCTCACATTCCCCTTATATCTCCTATAATATAGGTTCTCTTACTGTATCTCTAATAATTGGCATTCCATCCTCAGTCCTTCACTTAAAAATCTCCTTGGCTCTAAGATGAACATACTGTATCGACTGAGAAAAATCATTTGGTCTTTGTTTTTTATTTTGTTTATGTGATGTATTATATTCATAGATTTATGTATATTGAACCACCATTGAGACCCCAGGATAAAACCAACTTGGTCATGGTGTATAATTCGTTTGATGTGTTGCTGGATTCTATATGCTACAATCTTATTGAATATTTTTGCATCTATATTCATTAAAGATATAGATTTATAATTTTCTTTCCTTTTTGGGTCTTCTGGTTTGGGGGGAAAAATGTGCTAGGAAGTATTCCTTCTTTTTCTATGCTTTG
>CAUYPK010060421.1:0-20712 GCA_963574355.1 Loris lydekkerianus | reverse complement strand
CAAAAGAAGATATATCTATTGCCCAAAAGCACATGAAAAAGTGTTTAATATCACTATTAATCATGGAGATAGGATTTTAAATTACAGTGAGATACCACTTCACACTTACTAGAAATTTTAAAAGATTGAACATCAGGTGTTCAATCTTTTATCTTCTTTTAACAGTCTCTGTAGTTCTTATTTAACACATCTTAGTCGGGAAACAAGTAAACATGTATTTTACATGCTAGTGCTAAATATGATGTATATGATGTATAATAAATAAATAAAGGACTAATTTTGATGTAAGACACCAAAAGTTTCATTAAAAAATACCCAATAAGTCAAAAGATATCGCAGTTTTACGCAAAGCCGAATTTGACGCTAAAATGTATGAAAAATGCCCGCTTTCTTATGCAATTTTGTTCGAAAATGACCCGCTTACAATCTGGCACCTAGGTAAAGTCTTAGAATGGAACTGGTAAGGAAGACAGTTTAAGTATTTGTTAAGTCTTCATGCAAATGGAGCAGTGGGGAGTCCCTGGTGTATGTATATTTATTTACCAGGGATTAAAAGCAAGGGTTAAAGAACTTTCCAGTGACTCATCAGCTAGAGCAGTGGCTCCTAAGCACTAGTCCATTTAAAGTTTTCAATTAGTCTGTGACCAAATAAGAAAATAAAAAATAGCCTAGAATTTGTGTGGTTGTAGATACAATGTAGTTTTACATGTATATGTATGTAAAGATAATGTCCCTTCTACTTTTTTAATGTTAAAATGTTTTTTTCTATACAACAGTGGTGATAGTGTATGATTATAGTTTAAATGTTTGTTTTTTTTATTTTAAGTGTTCTTACATGAAAACATATGAATAGCAATTCTTTGTTAGTCCCTATTTAAAAAATTTTCACTTGTAAAATCCTTTAAATGCTACTGCGTTAGAGTATTTAAATAATCAGCAAACATTGGGAAATGAACAACAGAAACATTCTTACAAGGCTGGTTGTATTTCAAAGACAAAGTCTAAGGATCATTAAGATCTCACTTTTTAAATTTGTAATAAAGAAATCCCATCATTCAGCAAAGGAAAATATTTTAGGAATAGTTCTCATTGTTTTACAGTATTAGTAGCATTAGAAAATTCTCTGTCATTCTGAATCCTAAAGAGTGCAATGTCCTTAGATAGATATGCATGCCATCCCTACTTCCTAAATGTGAAATGTTGCTGATAGCTCATAGCACCTGCTGTAATAGGTGACTTATAAGTAATTCCTTCAAAAAAGAGGAATCTTTAAAAAAAAAAAAAAAAAAAGCAAAGATTTAGAAGAATATATATTATTTTGATTGAGAGGGATAAATATTCCCTTTTTTAAAAAATGACATATTATGGAGCTTACTCTAAGATGAATAATTATCTATCTAATAAAATAATCAACTGAGAATTTGTGAAATGAAAATTTTATTTTATTAGCAAATTAATATTCATTAATTTATTATTCATTAATTATTGATATTTGAGATACTTGAGAATGTGTTTGAAATGTGCTGCCCAGAGACACTCTAAACCACACGACCCACAGGTTGAGAACCCCTGCTCTAAACAGATGTGTTATCTCCAGGCTTTTTCTCCACTTGAAGATCAGGGCTTCTTTATGAAGAAAGCTGGGTGAAGATAAAGAAGACGTAACTGAACAGTGGGCAGTAGTGTGTTAGTACATTCTGAACAGCCACCTGGGAGAGGTGATTTGTAACATTTGCCAGTTTCCATTGTGTAAATATTCCCACCATACCAGATTTCAAGCTATCAGCTGTTTAACAACTAGCTTTTGAAAATACTGGTTCAGTACCAGATCGGACGGCTTCAGCATACCGCTGGGTGGTACTAGGTGATGGTCCTCAGCCAAGCAGAATGCAAGTATGAAGTTCTTCCAGGGAAATTAAAGACACAGTGAAGCTCAAGGGAGCTAGAGTCCTCAAAATCAAGAACATGACAACACTCAGTTGTATTTGTACTCCCTAGAGCAGTAGTGTATTTTCTTAGGGCTACATCATCTAGAATGCTATTTTATTAGTAATCATTAACAGTTAAAGCTGGAATCCATAGTTTATTTCTCTCCCTAAAAAGTTGCCACAGACTCTTCAGTTTGAGAACTGACTTGTAGTATTTAGGATATTGAAATTTAATTCCTTTATATGTGAAGCTTATGTTTTGAGAATATAAAGGCTTATTAATCATTGCAAAAGATCTGTGTATTTTCAATTGTGAAACCAAAATAGCATGTAGTTTTGGTTTTTAGTTTTATTTATTTTTTCCTGAGACAGAGTCTCAAGCTGTCGGCCTAGGTAGAGTACCATGGTGTCACAGCTCACAGCAACCTCTAACTCTAGGGCTCAAGCGATCTTCTTGCCTCAGTTTTTCTATTTTTTTCGGTAGAGACAGGGTCTTGCTTTTGCTCAAGCTGGTCTTGAACTCGTGAGCTCAAGCAATCCACCCTCCTTGGCCTCCCGGAGTGTGAGGATTTTACAGGCTTGAGCCCCGTACCCAGCCATTAACTTTTAAAGGCAAGAACAGCCGATCTTGTGCAGAAGTCCAGACTTTTTCTTCTTTCCTCAGCTCCATCTTCTTTTTCCTCTTCAGATAAATCTGTTTATCACCTCAGGTATACAGTGACTTTTTGTTCTTATCTCTCTGTTTTCTTCCCGACAGAACCTTGAAGGTCCTAACTAATTTATAACTTTTACTTGATCCTTGCAATTCATTGATTCTAAAATGTTCTTTCAATTTGACGATCTTTAAATCTCTTACTGTTCAGTGTTGTTCAAGAATCAATAAGCATTAAGTGAGTGTAGAAGCCTTAAATCTTTTTTGTTGTTGTTGTTGTTTTTGGTTTTTTTTTTGGGGGGGGGGTTGCAGTTTTTGGCTGGGGCCGGGTTTGACCCCGCAACCTCCTGTGTATGGGGCCAGCGCCCTACTCCTGTGAGCCGCAGGCACTGCCCATAGAAGCCTGAAATCTTAACCAAGCTGCCACCTTTGGCCTAACCCTGAAGATAAACCAATTATGTCAGTTAAGGATCAGTTAGAGTCCCAGAGGGAACTAGTTACAAGCATAACAGATATTTGTCTTTTCCCACTTGACTCCTCCCTGGCAAGATCACACAAGGGACTGGTCTCATTGAGGCTGCTTTAGATGTAGTCTAAGAAGTTGCTAAGATCTTGGGATTTAGCCTGCCTGGTTCAGGTCTATCTGTTGCCCAGGGTTCCTTTTCTCTGTTCCTCCAGATCTTGCCTCCCACTACAAATTCACATGTAGTCTTAAATATTACTTTAGACTTTAAATTAGACCTTTTTTGGGAAATTCCCAAAAGAATATTTGATATTATTTCCTTTAATGCTATCAGATAAAAAACCAAAACACATTCTATTCAGCTTTTCCTTGTGTAAGAGAAAAATGAATTTCTATGTACAAATTTCATGATTCCAATGCTTAGGCTGTCTCACAACTGTTAGTAAGGATGTTTCTGAAAATGATGATATGATGATATATATATTCTTATATGTGACAAAAGCTTTCACAAAAAGCTTTTTGAAAAGATAAAAAACAAAATAAATACCCTAAATGCATTATTCCATGTCTTCATAATAAATTATATACCCTGAGCACTTAATAAATGCATGAGAGGCCTTTTCTAATATTTTTTTCCAAACAGATATGTTTGGAAGCATTTCCATTTGGTAATTGTTAAGTAATTTGTTTCTTTCTATCTCAGAGAGAAAAATACCAGATGAAGATTTCATCATTTTAATTGATGGATTAAATGAAGCAGAATTTCACAAACCGGATTATGGGGATACAATTGTATCATTTCTGAGTAAAATGATCGGAAAATTTCCTTCTTGGCTCAAACTAATTGTAACAGTTAGGACCAGTTTACAGGTATGTGTGTATTTACTTTTAAACCAAAAATTATTTCCCTTGGAAAGCGCATAAACTGAAGAAGTTCTAGGTCCTACTTCTCTATGACAATGCTTTCTAAACCTCTGCCATATGAGCATCAGCAAGAATAATTCCGAAAGAATTATATTTCAAGAGTAAGGGGTATGATCTAGAAAGATCACTTTCTGCACCTGACTCTCAGATTCCCATTCCCATTGCTTCAGATAAGGTTTGATAAAATGTCCTTCAAAATGTAACAAAAAAGTCATTTTTCTAGACTTTGTCCTGACAGCAGTGCAAAAAAAGTCCCTAACACTTTGGCTTTTATTCCTCTTGTCATTTAATGCTATGCAAAATTCGGTGCAGTCTACAGTCTGGAGTCACATTTTCTTGTCCTTCCATCTGCTTTTACTTGAACAGTTTTTCTATAACATGAAGGTGGACTTTCTTCTGTATATACCCTCTTCTAACAAATAGGGGCAACATTAGAGCTGTAGATTAAGTTTACTACCACTGGGAGATAAGATTTGTTTTATTTTTTGTAATTACCTTCCATGCTCACTCACAGGCCACTTAATGGCCTAAAGGAAAGACCAGGAATGTGGGACTTAGCCTGTAACAATATATGGGCTAAATATAAATAATTCTACCTTCTCCACAATTCTCTTTGTAGCTGAGTTGGTATCTCCCATCCTTTACATATTCACACTTGGTTTATAACAGTGTTTTTTCAACCTTTTTTTTTTTTTTACATCAGGTACCCATCCCCCTATTTTGATATGGCCCCTCATGATAAATGCTAATGTACAGAAAATATTCTGTGCATTTAAGTCCCTCCTCTTTCCTTCTCCTGAGCACTTAATATTATTCCCATATATTGACCAATTAGCTTTACTGCCTTCCATGATCACAAACTCTATTTCTAGTCCTGGCTACCACTTCATAAATGTTCATTGTTAATCTCAAAGTAATTGGAATTAAAGAATGTGGATGAATCACCATAAATGTATCTTTACAACTAAAGAATTATATAACCTATTACTATTGGTCAGTAGCTTGAGGATGAAGGATGAATAAAAGAAACCTCCAGGAACACAGCCTCTAACTACTTTTACCAAATATTTGCTTAGGAGATATTATCCTCACATGTTTTCACATAACATCATGGGCAATCTCAAAAGAAATTTTAAGAATATCTGAGCAGAACATTTGACTGTAATTTTTCAACTACACAAAAAAAACAGAAAAAATACTATACATATTCCTCTACAAAGTCTACATTTCAGTGTTTTCATGTATAGAGCCCAGTAGTAACTTCCTACATACTCCATGCACTCAACTGAGAATTTTTTCTAAATAACTTTCTTTAATTCTGCCAGTCAAATAATTAACAGTTTTAAAAAGGAACCCTCACATTTGATCATTTGTCATTTCCACAAATGTTTCTGAAGTACTTAGAGTATTTCAGGCGCTGTTCTAGGGCCTGGGAATTCAACAGTGAACAAAACAGGCAAACTCCCTGCCCTCATAAAGTTTATGCAGCGTGACTCAAAGTTCACCATACACACATAGGGAAAATGGGAACTTGTACTGAACGTAATTTTATCTACAAAATATTCATTACAAAATTTTATAAAATTCTCTACATGTTGATATATAAATATAAAAATACTAAAAATATAAACTATGAGTTTGTTAATTTTTCCCATATACTAGTAAGAACATAAGCAATAAATAAGTAAAAAATTAAACATATGCTAAAATTGCAAGTAGTGTTAAAGCTATGAAGGAAGATAAAATAAAGTAAAGGGATAAATGGAGATAATAGTTCCTTTAGATGAGTAAAATAGGAAAGGCCTCTCCAGAGAACCTTGTAAAGTGATGAGATATGACCTTCCTTTTAAAAAAATATCTGCTGGCTGTAGAGGATCAGGAATTTGTAGCAAAGTTCAAGTAAAAGATGATGGTGGTTTGTACTTGAGTGGTAATGTGAAGGGGTCATACTTACACTATATTGTGAAGAAGAGTAAAAGGTCCTGATGATAGGCTGACTGTGGGTGTGAGCAAGAGAGAAGATTCAGGAATGGATCTCGGGTTTTTGGTCAGCAAATGGTTGAATAATGATTTGAAGAAAGGAAAAAGATCACCGATAGTTCCTAGGATTTGGTTATAGGTTAATGGAAGTGCCATTTATTGACCTAGGGAAAATTCAGTTGTGGGGGACAGAATTTAGTCATTCTGATTTGGCCGCATTAGGTTGTCTGTGAAACATCCTAGTATAAATGTTGAGTAGACAGAGACAGAAGATGGGACTGAGCTGGAAACATAAAGTTAGGCATCACCCACATATAGATGATACTTAGAACCACAGGACTAAGTCAGCTGTTTTAGGGAGAAAGAATGGCTAGAGATGAGAAAAGATAAGAGACCTGATCCCTGGATAAGCTGAGAAATGAAAGAGGAACCAGCAAAATGGCTAAAGAGTGCCCCGTGTGCTAAGGGGAAAGTGAGGGGAAATGAACAAAGCACAGAAAGTGGCCTCCCCCCCAAAAAAAAATAAAGTTCAGAAAGCTACGATCAGCTCTGCCGAGGTTACAGAAGATGAGAACTAAAATTTGATTATGGGTTTTGGCAAGGTGAAGATTACTGGCAAACTTTACGATAACCATTTCAGTGAGTGTGGGGGCTGAAACCTGAGTGATACAAATGGAGGAGCCAGTGACAAGAAAGGAGTCAGAGAAAATGTGTCCGTGAAATTTTGCTAAAATTAGGGACAGAGATACAGGTTAGTAGGTGGAGGAAGGAATATGGGGTTTATGTCTTTGTGATCTGAGAAGAAATTGATAACAGAAAAGAGAATGGGTACTTGCAAGAGGAAAGTCCGTAAGTAGATACGAAAGTATGGAATCTAGTATATGAGTTACACAAAGCCTGTAACCCTCCGCTAAAATAATTCTAAGCAGATCCATCAAATAATCAGGCTTCTTTTAGAAGTATTCCTTTTAGCTAAGACATCCCCAAAAGACACCCTCCCCCCAATTTAGGAGGGTTACTGAGCCACGTCCATGTTTTTTCATGGCATTCCTTAAATCCTTATGCATTTTTCTTGTGAAATTGTACTTTGGCATCATGCCCTTGTTTACACTGAGAAAAATTACAGCAAAAGAGTTGTACAGCACTCTATTTTCTTTTTAGTTTAGGGATATTGTTTAAAAGAATATTGACCATGAAATCATGCCTAACAAACCCTTTATAAAGCCCCATAAAAATTTCCTTAAATCTCTTATTAGGAAAAGTTGTGTCCCTTCTATGCAACTGATTTGTTTTAATTTATGAATACTTATACTTAATCATGTTTTCCTCTTTGGCCATTCAGAAGTTCAAATAAATAGGTGGATTTCATAGTTTATCACAAGAGATAGGGAAAACTGAAGGTCTTTCTGTCTCTTTCTCTCTCTCCATCTGTTTTAGGAAATTACCAAGCTGCTGCCTTTCCATAGAATTTTTTTGGATCGCCTAGAAGAAAATGAAGCCATAGACCAGGACCTGCAGGCTTATATCCTGCACCGGATACACAGCAGCTCAGAGATCCAGAATAACATTTCACTAAATGGCAAAATGGACAATACTACCTTTGGCAAACTCAGTTCTCATCTCAAGACCCTCAGTCAAGGGTCCTATCTATATCTGAAACTCACATTTGACCTTATAGAAAAAGGCTATCTAGTGTTAAAGAGCTCTAGCTACAAAGTAGTTCCTGTTTCGCTCTCAGAGGTTTATTTACTCCAGTGCAATATGAAGTTCCCAACCCAGTCTTCCTTTGACCGAGTAATGCCTCTCCTGAATGTGGCAGTGGCCTCTCTCCACCCACTGACTGATGAGCATATCTTCCAGGCCATCAATGCTGGTAGCATTGAAGGCACACTAGAATGGGAGGACTTTCAGCAGAGAATGGAGAACCTATCCATGTTCCTAATCAAGCGCAGAGACATGACTCGTATGTTTGTACATCCTTCTTTCCGAGAATGGCTTATCTGGAGAGAAGAAGGAGAGAAAACCAAATTTCTGTGTGATCCCAGGTAAGACAAAGATCTGTGATAAGAAATTCTGAGCCTATTTTGTGTTTATTGCATGGAGCATGGGTATTGAAATTAGTGGGAAATGTTCGTCATTGAACATTTCACATCGAGGAGATGTCTGTTTTTTCTCAAGGCTGTAATGAAGTTAACTAATTCATTTTCTCACAGTGTTATTTCCTTAAGACTCAGTATCTCTGTAATTACTTAGAATGCTATACTGCGTTCCTATGTTTCCCTAAATAATTTTAACTGACCCCAATAGGGATCAAAGGCTATAATTTAGCCATTTAACAGACTTCCTCACTATTCCTTTTTTTTTTTTTTTTTTGAGGCAGAGTACCCCCAGCACTCTTTCCCAGTAAGTTTGACCCTGATCTGAGAATCTTTCTCAACTCAAGAATATTTCTCAACTATGGGCACCCGCCACAATGCCCAACTGTTATTTTTGTTGTCATTTTTGTTTTTAGCAGGCTTGAGTCGGGTTCAAACTCACCAGCCCTGGTGTATGTGGCCAGCATCCTAACCACTGAGCTACAAGTGCCAAGCCTCAGTATTCTTCAGATGTGAAGAAAGAATTGATACATTATTCATCTGTTTCACTTAGAATCATTTAAAAATTGTTACTGCCCTTTTAAAAACCTTATCATCAGGCTCAGCAGCTAGGACGCCAGCCACATACATCAGACCTGGCAGGTTCGAACCCAGCCCAGGCCTGCCAAACAACAATGACAACTACAACCAAAAAATAGCCAGGCTTTCTGGTGGGTGCCTTTAGTCCCAACTACTTGGGAGGCTGAAGCAAGAGACTCACGTAAGCCCAAGAGTTTGAGGTTGCTATGAGCTATGACGCCATAGCACTCTACCGAGGGCAACATAGTAAGACTCCATCTCAAAAAAAAAGCCTTATCATCATTAAAGTTACCAATGCTGACCCCATTAAAGTCCACCCAATGCTAAGATTGATAGTGGAAAATAGAATCTTAAACCTCATAGTTGAAAAAAAAAAAATTGAAGAAATCAGCTGGTCTGTCTGCTCTGCCTTTAGATAAATAAGGTGTCATTATCACCATTTTGCTATAAAGTCCTTAAGATGCTGAATCAACTTGCACAAAGTCAAAGTAAATTGTTAGAGATAAAAGGAGAAACTAGAATAGATATAGCAAATGAATGGCATAACACCAATTCCCCATCCTGCACACATTGGCATCACTGATTTAACCCCCGGCACTCTTTCCCAGTAAGTTTGACCCTGACCTGAGAATCTTTCTCAACTCAACAAACCAGACTAGTTGTGAAGCTATTTCCCATACTGTGGATAGAACCGAGTTCTCTGGCATCCTAGTGGCATATGCTTTCTCCTCCTCCTTGCTAACTTTCAAAAGAATTATGCCCTTAATAATGTGGATCTTTTCAAATGCCAGGTATATTACTAATTTTCTGGAAACAAAGAAGATACCATCAACATAGTTGCCAAATGCAGAGCTATTTTGTCTCAAAAAGAAGATAAGCCAAAATTTGACTATGCCTCATGCTGTGACTCATCAGAGAGACTGAAACTCTCTGATCATGCTGGGCTTTTATTACCCTTGTGACCATGTCCTGCACCAAGCTTTGTGAGAGCCCACTGTTCTGTGGCCTGCTGCTCAGCCTACTTCATGCTGATTCATCAAAAAATTAGTTCCGGGCTATGATGAAGATAATAAACCAAGCAATAGATTTTGCAGTGTTTTCCCTGAGAGGGAAACTTCTTTAAACAAACTTCTGTAGTGGAAACATCATAAACTTTTGAGTTTTGATATTTCCACTACAATATATACAAATATTTCTTCTAGGAATTGTGACCTTTTGAAAAAATTACATAATGTTTCTGAAACTTAGTTTTGTTATCTACACAAGAGTAATAATAATGCCTTCTTCTTAGAGTTGGTGGGAATTAGGTGAGGTCATATAGTACAAAAAATAGATTCAGGGCATGTTCTTTTTCCTCTCTTCCCTTTGCAGTTAGAGACAGGAGGTATGCCTTAACTAAATCCTGTGGCAAATTGACTAGCACATGACACTCTTCTGTGTTAGCATTTTGGAGGACAGGATTTAAAAGGGAAACAACAAAAATCTATGAATTGTGTGACATTCCCAAAAGAGTTTTACTATAAATCCTGCTAGTATTATTGGTAATGCTTAATACATAGAGTTGGCAACTACATATTTAAGAAAAAGAGACTAATCTAAACTGCCTAATAAACAGGTCAAGAAAAGTTCCCAGAGAAATTCTGCTAGCTGGTCTGGGACCTCAGATCCCAGGACATCTCGGAAGATTGAAAACTGAGGTGCAAAGCAGCCAGACTACAACTGAATTAACAACATCCTTACAATAGATTAAATCCTCAGTGCTTCTCAAAGAAGGAAATATGACTTTTTGCACCTATATCATGGCTAAACAGGGTTTATTAACTAGGAACTTTGTAACAACAACACTGTTTATTAACTAGGAGCTTTGTAACAACAGGCTGACTCACTGAGACAAGAAGAGTAAACACTTCTAACTTCAGATGCTATAGATTCTGTTTTCTGGTGATTGAGTAACATGGCTGCTAAAAAAATCATCTTAATGACAAAGAATAAAATTATAAACAGCATGAGAAGTTGTTTAAAAAAAAAAAAAAAAACCTTCCTTAGATTTGGAATTCAGGCTTTTTCCTAGCACTGGCTGGCACCAGCCTTGTTACTAAAATATTGAAATATTGGTCTCTGAGCTTGAGTCTCCCTGGGTCAGTTAGATGGAAATTTGTGGAGAATTCAATGCTATTAGCAGTGTCCAAGCTGGCCTTTCAAAGAAACTTGGTGTAATTGCTTTTCATTTCAGACCAGTCTGATTAGCAGGACCCTTACCAGGCAAGGTTTGTCTCAGTGGCCTTCAGCCTCTGCTGCTTGCACACTGTTCTCTCCTCCGCTTTCTCACACAGAGCTCTAATGTATTTTAGTAGACCAGGGAAGACCAACTCAACGTCTCTGACATCACATCAGGTAAACCAGCACCTGACATGTAAATCTCTGTGGAGCAAGGAAAGCTTCCAAAAGTGATACAACATCCTTATCTCTTCTAGTCTATTTTCTTGGGTTTTCAACTCTAAAATTGTTCACTCTGGGGCGGCACCTGTGGCTCAGTGAGTACAGCGCTGGCCCCATATACCAAGGGTGGTGGGTTTGAACCCGGCACCGGTCAAACTGCAACAAAAAAATAGCCAGGCGTTGTGGCGAATGCCTGTAGTCCCAGCTACTCAGGAAGAGAATCACCTAAGCCCAAGAGCTGGAGGTTGCTGTGAGCTGTGTGATGCCACGGTAGGGCAACAAAGTGAGACTCTGTCTCTTAAAATAAAATAATATTGTTCACTCTGAACTTGTAGGCCTTAGTATGGAATTAGGCACAGTTGATAACATTGTACTGATGCCAAAAAGTAGATCATCTTCATCACCAAAATGTAGGCCATCAAAGGAGGTAGCTTCTGCCTGACTTGAAAGAGTCAGTAATCTGAGAGTGGTGCTGGGAAAAGGAAATAGCCAACCCAGAGGTCAGTGCTACAGCTGACATTAAGTTTTATTTTAAATAGCAGCCTGCCTGTTGTCCCAGAATCTGGGCAGAGAATTGTCATATCAGGGAAGATGACCTAATGTTGCATAGACATAACTGTCATATGAAAAAATGAATTATAGACGGTGTCTTTCCTTGGCTTGGTAACAGGGTAAGGGGTTGTGCATATGTGTGTGTGTTCATCAAACTGTAAGCAAAGTTTCACTGCAGAATCTTTTATGACTTCAAAACTTCTAAAATTTGCATCTAGATAAAAGTATACCCTTTGAAGTACTCACAGACATTGGACCACACCACCCTATTCTGCTTTCTAATTTCTGTTTGCCACTGTCATCCTTCATACCCTGAATTTGATCTGTCCTATGTGTTATTCCCATGTGTACTGAGATTAATCCAATAAACTAATCCTTAGAATCCATAGAAAAGCCATTTGAGGCACCTATGTGTTTTCCATAAAGCATTTGAAGTAGTCACCAGCCCTTGTTATCCAACCCGTTAATGATTTTGATAGCGGAAATTTGAAGATGATAGAGTAGGCAGTTGGGGGCCACCAGCCCTGTGGTGCCATCCAGTTACTGCTTAATATTTGTTTGTACATAGTAAGCTTAACTCTGAATAAATCTCCATTCTTTTTTATGTTTCCTTTTCCTATTATCTTGATATTAATGGTATCTACCTTCCCTTTTGCAGGAACAACTCTCAAATTAACATTTTGATAAGTATATGTATGTAAGATTTTGACATAGAGATTAGGAGAATTAACTGCCTTTTTTATTCTATTTTACTTTATTTATTATTTATTTTTGGAGATAGAGTCTCATTTTGTCACTCTTGGTAGAGTACTGTAGCGTCATAGCTCACAGCAACCTCAAACTCTTGGGCTCAAGTGATTCTCTTGCCTCAGCCCTGAGTAGCTGGAACTATAAGCACCTGCCACAACACCCAGTTGTTTTTACAGATGAGGTCTCACTCTGGCTCAGGCTGGTCTTGAACCTGTGAGTTCAGGCAATCCACCAACCTCGGCCTCCCAGAGTGGTAGGATTACAGGTGAGCCACTGCGCCTGGCCTAGCTGCCTTATTTTTAAATGTTTGAATAAAACACAGGAAGCTTGTTGTGAACTTTATATAATGAGTCCTGGGCTGATACAACCTAATGATGTCGTGATACTGAAACCCTAATTTTGTTTGACCTGATTTTCTCAACTAAGTGTAGCAAATCACTAGTAAGTTGCAAGGCAGAAAGGGGAAAAGGTTATACAAATCCTACCTATACCAACAGGAATAGGTAAGTACTTACTTGATTCTTTATGATCAGAGTTGATTGCTTATAATAATACTTCATTAAGATTTTTTCCTAATTTATTTGACCATGATGATAAACCTAATTTGTTTGACCAGTGAATTATACACTGGAGACCTGCTGCTCCAAAGTCTGTGTCACAAAACAAGATGTCACAAAAGAAGCAGTTTTTTTTAAGGGGGTAAAAGGGTATACTCCCCAGAATGAAAATTAGGGGCCTGTACAACCTGACTGTAGAATACATGGGTCTGAAATAACCACAAAATGTTGAATAACAGTTTGTTGTCGTGTTGTTTGCTTTAATGTGAGCCTCAAGGCAAGATCACATTTAACTTTACCCTCACTGAAGCACAGACTCAAAGTCACTGTTCCTGATAACCATTGCAAACCCACACAATAAATACCCCTTAAGATGGAGGATAGGTTCTGCTTTCTAAAAGCCTTATAGGAGAGATTTTGGCAAGGAAGGGAAGGAAAAAAGAGGCTCTTGGGCTGGGCTCACACCTGTAACTCTAGCACTCTGGGAGGCTGAGACGGGTGGATCACCTGAGCTCACTAGTTCAAGACTAGCCTGAGCCAGAGTGAGACCTTGTCTCTAAAAAATATATATTAAAAAAGAAAAAAAATAGGTGTTGTAGTGGGCGCGTGTAGTCCCAGCTACTTGGGAAGCTGAGGCAAGAGAATCACTTGAACCCAAGAGTTTGAGGTTACTGTGAGCTATGATGCCACAGCACTCTACCAAGGATGACAAAGTAAGACTCTGTTTCAAGAAAAATAAATAAAAGTCTAAAATGAGGAGGAAGTGGGGCAGGTGAGCAGGGGAAGTTTTTGGTACTAAAAGTAGCATAGGAAATAGAGGCTAATTTGTCCTCTTAATGAGTCTCTGAAGCAATACTGACTGAATCAAAAGATAAGAATCCCACAGGTTTTCCTAGGTTGTCAAACCAAGATTAACAGCATAGCAATCAGGAGTTATTGCTAGCTTAATGGGACATGGCAGCACATTTTCTTTTTAGTGAGTAGAGCCATTTACTCAGCTGTCTCTAGTGACTTTCAAAAGCAGACAGATCTCCACATTTAGTAAAATCAACAGTAATAGGCTTTTATCCTCTCAACCATAAGAACTCACAGCTGTGAGACGTGTATTTACTGTATCCATTAGAATATCCAGTTGATTCTACCACCCAATTTTTACTTATAAATATCCATTTATTTCCATCTCTACCGACCACATCCTAGGCTCTGTAGATTACTTTAGCCACCTAATTGGTCTCCCTCGTGACCTCCTCCAATCCATTCTCCACCAGGAGCCAGAGTAATTTTTTAAAAACACAAATCATGTGTTACGTCCTCCTGAAAATCCTTCACTGGCTTTTTACGATTAGAATAAAATCAAAACCAGATTGTTCAAAGCCCTGCACTTACGGAGAGAGCTTCTGCCTACCTCTCTGAATTGAGCTCATTCTCCCTCTTATTCACAATTTTCTGCCGGTTCTTAGAACTTACACTTTCCCATCTATGGGCCTTTGTGTTTAATCCTTTCCATCTGGAGCTCACTTTCACTGGCTCATCACACAAGCTCTCACTCCTCCTTCAGGTCTCAGCCTGAAGCCACCTCCTCAGAGAGATGTGTGCTTGTCACCTTATCTAAGTAAGTCCCTCCTGGCTTTTATCTTAATCACAATGACCTCTTTATTTCCTTGTTAACGTTTACTACAAATTATTATTAATTTATTTTGTGTAAATATTTGTTTATTGCCCTTTTACCCTCTAGAATGCAAGTGAACTCAGGACGTTTTCTATCTCACTCACCTTTGTCTTCCTTATAATTAGTAGAGCATCTGACAGAGAGTAAATATTTTCTTTAATAATAAATTAATGAGTAAACAAAGGATGATAAGTGGTACTAATTTTAAACTTGCAACTTAAAATAGTTGGAAACTCTTCTCACAACCCAACAGACAGAATCTGTTATTCTGTTTGTTATCTTGCTACCATGTCTCAGGAGTAAATGAAGCATGTATTTCAGCAAGCATTCAGTGAACATTGGAGTTTTTTGTTTGTTTTGTTTTTTTGACAAAAACAAAACACCCTCTCTAGAGTGCTATGTCACCCTCTCTAGAGTACTGTGGCATCACAGCTCACAGCCACCTCAAACTCTTGGGCTTAAGTGATTCTCTTGCCTCAGCCTCCCAAGTAGCTGGGACCACAGAAGCCCACCCCACTGCCCAGCTATTTTTAGAGATGAGTTCTCGCTCTGGCTCAGGCTGGTCTCAAACTGGTAACCTCAGGCAATCCACCCACCTCAGCCTCCCAGAGTGCTAGTATTACAAGCATAAGCCACCACATCCAGCCATCAATGAACATTTGTTAAGTAATATGTTTAAGACTCTGTGTTAAGCACTACTTGGGATAAAAATATAAGATAGATCTGTCTACCAGGACTTACAGGTTGGTGGTTTTAACAGACACATTTATAACTAGCTATGTATAATTTAAGGCTGAGTACTGGGCTGGAGGTATAAACAAAGAGCTGAGGGGCGTGCAGGAGGAAGAGAGAAGTGGTCTTCTGTGCCTCCTGTTGGTGTTTCAGATGGTGGCAGTACAGTGCAGTCACAGCTTCTTCCTCACGAAGCCCTGCCAACTGCCTAAAGGCTTCATTGTCTTCGCAGAGAAGAGATGTCCATTTTCCTAGGGCCACTGACATACAAAGCAAACAAAGGCAGTAGGAAGATGTGAGGCAGAGGGCAAGAAAGCGGCAAATTCCTATCCAGATTCTGTTTACAAAGAAATAATGCTATTCCACCCATTTCTACAGAGAGCATACATATAGTTTACTTTTATCAGTCTCTCGCATTTTGAATATGAAACAGCAGCGCAAGGTGACTATAAATACATTTTAGACTCAGCTTCCATTGACATAGAATATGTTTACTTCCAAAAAGCTATGAGAAAAATATGCCAAAGCAGTTCCTGACGGATAAGCTAAAGATAGAAGAAAGAATATTTGCAAAAACATGTAGTACCATTTGCTGGATAGCAGCAAGCCGACTGTAAGGTAGCAAGCACCAAATGGAAAAGATCAATATTGTCAGACTTCTGTTCTCAATCTTTAAGTCATAGTCACACTCATTTCACAGGCTTCCAGTAACAACAGAAATACCTGCAGATTCAAGGCTGAATTGAGTAGTAAATTGAAACGTACATGTGGAGGTACTTGCATTACTCTTTCTCATACCCATCTGCTTGGCTTTTTTATTCATTCTTAAAACATTTATTTTTTTATTTTTTATTTTTATTAGATCATAGCTGTGTACATTCATATGATCATGAGGCATCATGCACTAGCTTCATAGACCGTTTGACACATTTTCATCACATTGGTTAGCCTTCCTGGCATTTTCTTAGTTATTGTGCTAAGACATTTACTCTTAAAACATTTATTAAGTTTCTCTTCTACACCAAGGACTGTGTTAACCTTTAGAGAAACTTGGGTGAATAAGACACCCCCTACATGAAAGTGTCTTTACACTCTAAAGCAGCAATCCCGAACCTTTTTGGCCCTAGGGCCCAGTTTCATGGAAGATAATTTTTCCACTGACAAGGGTAGAGGATGGTTTCAGAATGATTCAAGTGCAGTACAGCTCCACCTCAGATCATCTGGCAGTAGATTCTCACAAGGAGCATGCAACTTAGATCCCTTGCATACACAGTTTACAGTAGGGTTCACATTCCTATGAGAATCTAATGTCACCACTCATCTGATAGGAGGCAGAGCTCAGGCAGTGATGCAAGCAATGTGGAGTGGCTGTAAATACAGGTGAAGCTTTGCTCACTTGCCTGCTATCTACCTCCTGCTAACAGCCTCGTTCCTAACAGACCATAGACTAATACTGATCTGCAGCCCAGGGGTTGGGGACCACAGCCCTCAAGGGAAGTCAGACATATAGCAACCAATAATAAAGCTATAGTATAAAATACCATAGAAATATATACAGAAAGGAAATACTTTGCAGAAGAGGTGACATTCAAGTTCAGCCTTAAAGGATAGTTTGAATTCCATTAAACACCATGTGAATGGGAGAGCTCTGCAGACAGAGAAGGAAAGTAATGCCAGGAGCAAAAACAAGGAGTGTGAAAGTAGGAAGAGCCCTGAGACTGTCAGCAGCTATTACACAGTAAGATGCATGATCAGGAAGAGAATGATAGGAGGCATCACTAGCAAAAAACTTTACATGCCATGGCTTTCCAATTTATTCTGTAGATAACAAGGAGGCATCACTTTTCGAGAAGGATAGCTCTGATGTGAAAGATAATGCTGACAAGTAGTATATGGAAAATGAGTTGAAGAACAGGAGAGACTGTACTTGGGATATTAGTTCTGAGGTTCACAGTAGTAGTCTAGGTGAGAAGTGCTAAGACCTAAAACATGACAATACAGAACAGGCCACATGTGGGAGAGACGTTTTGGAGCTACTCAAAGCACTTGGTCTTTTTTTGTGTGTGTGAAAGGTAAGGACAGAGGGATCAAAAACAACTTCAGAATTACGGATGATAGTGATGCTACTAACCAGCACAGAACTTTCTGAATGGCGGAGCAGCTCTTGCATGAGCAAAGGCAGGAGGAAGAACAGGCTTATGGGGAAAAGGTGAGTCCTATTTTGGATATGTTTATAAGGAATTGCTTCCAAGGAAAGGGTCACAGAATATATGTAGGAATATGACCTTAGAAAATAGACAGAGAAGGCTCAAGGCATGAGGCTATAGATTTGTGAGTTTGCAGCAAATACCTTGGAAGCCAGAGGATCAAACAGTACCATCTAAATTAATAATAAAGCAGAAAGTTTGGAAGTGTGAAAACATAATAGTTAAATGCTAGAAGAAGTTGACAACCCAAATATAATTTAAAAGGGTAATTAGAATTAGAAGGAGAAATGAGAAAGTAAGGTCACAGAAGTCAAAGGTGAAGGCAAGTTTCGAGGAAGAGATGCCGCCAGTATCTTGCACTGCAAACAAGTAAAGGTCCAGAGGCCGGCTGTGGCTTTGGTACTTTGAGTAGCATGGTTAATAACAGAAGTCAGATTTCCAGAAGTTAAATACTAAACATGAAAATGGCAAAGTGACGACCACTGACATAGAATATGTTTACTTCCAAAAATTTTAGCACTGAGTGAAGAGAAAGACTCGACCATGTTTATAGACTTTGGGGAATGGGCACGTAAAGAGACAGAAAGACAGGCAAAGGGTGAAAAGGCCTAGAAACCTGGCTGTCAGAAGGGCTACTAATGTCCCTTTGTGCCCAGAGATATAAAATGATACAGCTAACCAGAGCAAACATATCTTTTAGGAACCTATATCTTTTCAGTTCCTACACTAGAATTTCTATTAGGGTTCAGAAGCTACAGAAAAAACTAAGAACGTGACTGGAAGATGCCTTTGTCCTTTTATAACTTGCAGAAAGTGAGGTAGAACAGGGGGGTCCTTGGCAAAAGCACTGACTTCTTCATGTCTTAAACAATGGTTACCTGATGGTATTGTCTAGATTTCTCAAAGGAACTAATCTTGTTGAAAATACGACTTTTATCAGGTCAACCTGTAGACCAGATGTGGAGACCCCTAGTAGCATTAGAGAAACGTCCATTTAAAGCTGCTTCCCTCTTTCACCTTTAGTTGATGGTGGGATCTGGCAGGGAATTCTCAATGATACCACAGATTCAATCCTTTCAATTAACTGTCTTGTGAATTTAAAAAATTATTTCATATTGGCTGGGAATAAGTGGCAGCTGTTAGGAATAGTTGTTCATTTTATACTGAATGTCCAATAGGGATAGAAAATGACTCATTACTGTCACACAGGAGTCTGTTCACCTATCTTGTGGTAAGGTGTAATAATTTCAGATGATTTCCAAATGTCTAATTTGTGAGAATAATTTTTTAGTTTTTGCCTGTTTTCACTGACATTGGCCTAATTACTCCCTTAGTCCTCCTGCCTACTCTTTCTTCATCCTTCTAGCCATCCCTCTGTTATCAGTCCCTCAAAAACTGATTTTTTGTTACCGATTTTTTTTTCAACATGCTACATTGTCTTTATTTTTGAATTTCTGTTTTTGATAGGAATACCTGTATATTGCACAAAACAAAGTGGCATGCTAAGCCAGTCTCTCTCATCTGTCTTCCAGCAACTCAGTCCCTCTCCAAAGTCAACAATTTTCTCAACTTTATTAGGTATCATTACAGAGCTATTCCATGCATTTACAAATAGAACTGTACATATGCTATATAAATATGTATACCTATAAAATATAAATAGATAGATACAAAATAAATGCAAACACATGTAAGTGCATACACATATACATTCCTCCCCCTACTCCCACAGAAATGGAGGCATATTCTATCCAAAGTTCTAGTTTTAATTTCCCTTCTTCTGGAACGTTTTGCAGAAAAGTATTAATTTAGAGTAGTCTATTGTATCTATTTTACTCTGTAACAGTGCATCATATTTACTTAAAACTAGCTCATTATTGATTTCCATGTACATTTGTTTCCAAGCTTTGCCATTACAATGGATACCTGCAATGAATACAGAGTATTTATTTAAATCATTTCACACATGTGGAACCATCTCTATAGGATAATTACTTAAAAGTGGAATTTTTTTTTATTGTTAAATCATAGCTGTGTACATTAGTGCAATCAAGGAGTACAATGTGCTGATTTCATATACAATCTGAAATATTCTCAGGCTCTCAACGTAGCCTTCATGGAATTTTCTTAGTTGTTGTATGTAGACATTTGTATTCTGCCTTTAGTAAGTTTCGCCTGTACCCATTCTAAGATGCACCGTAGATGTGGCCCCACCCATTACCCTCTTTCCACCCCAACCTCCCCCCTCCCTTCCCCTTCCTTGGCCCTTTCCCCATAGTCTTGTGCTATAGTTGGGTTATAGCCTTCATGTGAAAGCTATAATTTAGCTTCATAGTAGAGCTGAGTACAGTGGATACTTTTTCTTACATTCCTGAGATACTTTGCTAAGAAGAATATGTTCCAGCTCCATCCATGTAAACATGAAAGAGGTAAAGTCTCCATCTTTCTTTAAGGCTGCATTATATTCCATGGTATACATGTAGCACAATTTGCTAGTCCATTCGTGGATCGATGGGCACTTGGTCTTCTTCCATGGCTTAGCAATTATGAATTGGGCTGCAATAAACATTCTGGTACAGATGTTTTTGTTATATTGTGATTTCTGGTCTTCTGGGTATAAACCTAGTAAAGGAATTATAGAATCGAATGGCAGGTCTATTTTTAGGTCTCTAAGTATCCTCCAAACATCCTTCCAGAAGTAATGTATTAGTGTGCATTCCCACCAACAGTGTAGAAGTGTGCCCTTTCTCCACATCCACACCAACATCTCTGGTTTGGGGATTTTGTTATGTGGGCTACTCTTACTGGGGTTAGGTGATATCTCAAAGTAGTTTTGATTTACATTTCTCTGATGATTAAGGATGATGAGCTTTTTTCATGTGTTTGTAGCTCATGCGTCTGTCTTCTTTAGAGAAGTTTCTCTTCAAGTTCCTTGCCCACCCTGAGATGGGATCATGTGTTCTTTTCTTGCTAATAAATTTGAGTTCTCTGTGGATTCTGGTTATTAGACCTTTATCGGAGGTATAATCTGCAAATATTTTCTCCCATTCTGAGGGCTTTCTGCTTGCTTTACTCACTATGTTCTTGGCTGTGCAGAAGCTTTTTAGTTTGATCAGGTCCCAGTAGTGTATTTTTGATACTGCTTCAATTGCCTGGGGAGTCCTCCTCATAAAATATTCACCCA
>CAUYPK010060419.1:0-39851 GCA_963574355.1 Loris lydekkerianus | reverse complement strand
TGGATTTTGACCTGAGATGAGAAAACTGCAAATACCCCAGGAAGGCTTTTTGACATAGCCTTCCTAGCATTTTTTTAGTTATTGTATTAAGACATTTATATTCTACATGTACTAAGTTTCACATGTACCCTTGTAAGATGCTCCGCAGGTGTGATCCCACCAATCACCCTCCCTCTGCCCATCCTCCCGCCTCCCTCCCCTCCCTCTCCCTCTTCCCCCTATTCTTAGGTTATAACTGGGTTATAGCCTTCATGTGAAAGCCCTAAATTAGTTTCATAGTAGGGCTGAGTACATTGGATACTTTTTCTTCCATTCCTGAGATACTTTACTAAGAAGAATATGTTCCAGCTCCATCCATGTACACATGAAAGAGGTAAAGTCTCCATCTTTCTTTAAGGCTGCATAATTTTCCATGGTGTACATGTACCACAATTTATTGATCCTGGGTAAGGTAGTGTCGATTGGGGTGTGGGGGTACTCTGCTGTAAAGTTACTTCGGTTTTTTTCCTTTCACGTCTATACTCCTTAGAAGGAAGTTACTACAGGACCTTCACAATGAAGAAAAAGGTAAAGTTCCACTTATTGAGGGTGATACATTTGGAATTTTGTATGAAGATTTGTCTGTATTCTCCCATTTATTTACTATTTACTTAATCACTTATTTGTATGAGTTTCAGTTTATGAACTTCACTTTATACTACTTTATGTACTTTATAGCTCTAATCAGTAGGCTTCAGCCACTGGAAGCTCTCTCAGTTGGGGGCAGTATTCCTCTGACATATTCAACCTTCTATGGGATTTTTTGAGCACATTCATATTTTCTGGCACTGAAAGATGCCCCAGGATGAAATTTTCTCCCTAGTCCTAAATTACCCAGCCACTTAACCTGGTTCTTTTGACTAGATAAAGGTTTTAAAAATCAAGATCTGGACACTAATACTCAATTATCTTTTATTGGTTTATTCATTGATTGATTGCTCAAAAATTTTTTGTCAACTTTTGCCTATTTATCTCATATGGATCTTAAAATTATCGTTTCACATGTTATAAGGTCCTAGTAAAATTTTTATTATAATTGTGTATGATATGTATATATGTTTATTTGACTTGAATTAACTTATTTATAATATTGAGTTATCCTGTTAATTGAGGTTGCTTCTTTTAACTTGTCGTGTTTGCTGTCCTTAGCAAAATTTATAACTTTCTTCATTTTCCTTCTTACATTTGTCATTTGCATTTGTGCTCATTAAAAAATATTGCTATTAGAGTGGAGAAGCAGGATCCAATGCACTCAATTCTGACATGATGGCCGTAGCTGAGCTAATACTAGGTGGGAAGAGGAATGAGGGAGTGGGGGAAAGGGAGGCGGGTGGGAGGCCACGGACTATGGCACACCTCTTGGAGGCAGGACACAATTATAAGAGGGACTTTATCTAACAAATAGAGTCAGTGTAACCTAACTCTTTGTACCCTCCATGCTATTGTAGATGTGTTCTTTTGTTTCATTTACTAATTGGTCATCTGATTATATTTATTTCATAAATTAAACTTTAGTAAGTTCAAAGATTCTAATATCTTTTCAGTTTATTCATTGAATAAACCATCAAGGCATGGTAAGTTAATTTTAGCTTTCATCTCTTGCTCCAACATACTTATTTCTTGATGGCATCAAAATTTATATGAATATTAAAATGAACGAGATCCTTTCCTTTTTGTGTTTCAATTTTACTAAAGGAATATATTGAAATAGAAACATACCTTGATTGAGTAATAGAATCTTGTCAGTTGATGGAAAAAATTAGGACTTAGGCTATGACGTGCCCTTAGATGTAATTCTGATAATATGTTGGTGATTTTAATAAATCATGAGAAATAGAAAAAGTCAAAATGCTAAAGAATCTACTCTGTGTAAACTGGTACCACAAACACTTTATTGTGGTCATTATAATTCTCAACCACACATCAGATTTTATCATGTTCCTTCTATATATCTTATATAGTTTATAAGTTTATAGTTTATATACTTTATATATCTTATATTTAAAAATAAATCTCTGCAGTTATTGTTTGTAGCTCTCTTTTAAACAGGAAAACATGTCTATTCTCTAAAATGTGAATTTGGTAAGACATAGTAGTAAAGCTAATACATTGCACTAGACAGAAGGTTAACAAAATTTTGTAAGTGGACCTCTGTTTTATTATTTTAAAGAGGTACTCAAATATACAACTATTTAAAATACATGAAAAATATCCTTTTCTTTAATGGTTATCAGTAGATATTTTTCTTCAAAAGAAAATGTTACTTATTTATTTATTTATTTATTTTTTGTAGAGACAGAAGTTTCACTTTGTCGCCCTCGGTAGAGTGCTGTGACATCACACAGCTCACAGCAACCTCAAACTCCTGGGGTTAGGCCATTCTCTTGCCTCAGCCTCCTGAGTAGCTGGAAATACAGGCACCCGCCACAACTCCTGGTTACTTTTTTGTTGCAGTTTGGCAGGGGATGGATTTGAACCCGCCACACTCGGTATTTGGGGTTGGCATGCTACTGCACTGCACTCAAAAGAAAATTTAAAGAGTTTTATTTTTATTTGACATATAGGTTTATATTTTTATTTTGTTTCTCCAAATAAGAGTAATTAAAAGCAGGATTGTCCCTGAAGTCATTATGGAATATTATGTCTTTATTCCAAATATTATGTTTTTATTCCAGAGAAGTTCGAGTTTCTGATAGATATTATGGTAAAATAGACAGTTTGAGGAAAACAGACTGTAATGAAAGGTGATAGTTATCACTGATCCAGCCCTCATGATAATGACTGATAACACTTGGTTTGAGGGTATCACCTAGAAAAAGGAAGCGTAACCAGGAAGATCAGGTTATAGTTGATAGAAATGTAGAATCCTAGAAAAGCATTATTTGAGGACAAATGAAAAGTAGGCAGGGATTTATAGTTTTGTTTTTTAATGGTACAGGTTTATCAAAACTAAGTGCTATTTTATTCTACTTTTTTCTCGATCCTTGAATAAGCTTTTAAAATCTCATCTAAAACAATACAAACAAAAACTCATCTACTCCTAATGAAGCATAGAACATTGTATACATTGATATATATTCTACAGGGAGGTTTGTCACTCAGTACTCACACCTGCTGTAATCTGATTATTTGTTTCCCTCCAAAATTCCTATGTTGAAAATACAGTCCCCAAGGTGATTAGGAATATTAGGAGTTGGGCCCTTGGATGGTGATTAGTCATGAGGGCGAGAATGAGAGGTAGACCCTGAGAGCTAAGTAGTCCTTACTCCATGTGAGAACACAGAGAGAAGGCAGCATTTATTAACCAGAACACAGGCCAACACCAGGGACCAAGAGTGCCAGCTCTTAACCTTGTACTTCCTAACCTCCATGACTGTGAGAAATAAATTTGTCTGTTGTTGATAAGTCATCTGGTAATAGAATTTTGTTACAATAGCTCTACGAACGTTCGGCAACACTAAATAATGTGTGCAGTGAGAATATTCTTGAAATGACATCATTTTGTACATTCCTGCAAAATGTCTACACTCATTCCGATGTTAACAATTCCCTATCAGCCTATGGATTTTAAAGAGCCAAGATATAGTCACAAAGAAGTTTACTTCTTTATGGACCCAGAAGTTCTATTTGTCACCTGGCATCCAAAACTTATGTCACCAAGGCATTTATGTTTGATGCTAGTATACTATTGGGGACTTTGTGCATATTGTCTTAATATCTCAGGTAATGAGGTGAAGATGTCAGTAATGCAAGCATTGTGGCTAGAAACCAAGAAATGGCAAGCGTTTCTGTGAAGGATTAGAGTATAAGCCTTTTAAGGATTTTGGGCTATACTATTTTTGTCAGAACTTCTCAAGTTGGCTATTAGAATGAAAAAAACAAACAAAAAAACCCCCCATAGACAATGCATAAATGAACGAGGGTAGCTATGCTCCAATAAAACTCTAATTTTATTTTATTTTATTTTATTTTTTTCCAAGCTTAATTTTTTTCTTTCTTTTTTTTTTATTGTTAAATCATAGCTGTGTACATTAGTGCAATCACCTGTACCCATTCTAAGATGCACCATAGATGTGGCCCCATCCATTACCCTCCTCCATCAAAACCTCCTCCCTCCCTTCCCCTTCCTTGGCCTTTTCCCCATAGTCTTGTGCTATAGTTGGGTTACAGCCTTCATGTGAAAGTTGTAATTTAGCTTCATAGTAGGGCTGAGTACATTGGATACTTTTTCTTCCATTCCTGAGATACTTTGCTAAGAAGAATATGTTCCAGCTCCATCCATGTAAACATGAAGGAGATAATGTCTAAAACTCTAATTTTAGACATTGCAAACTTATTTTTATGGACTGAATAATTCTCATACATCAAAAAATATACTGCTATATTTACTTTCAACTTATTGAAAGAAAAGATTATTTTATTGTGCTTAATCTCATGAAAATGAAAAGATAGTTGAAAGGAGAAATTGTGATTGGCAAAGTATTAATATCCAGAATATTTGATAGAGTACATACAAATAAAAATCAAAAAATAACTCCAAAAGAAATATATTGGCTAAGGAACTTCAAAATGATACCTGGTCTCATTAATAGAAAAAAAAGAAAGGAAACAATCAAATTTTTTGTTTGCTTGTTTTATGAATTAAAAGTGCACATGTTTTATTTACATACTTTGTTTTTTGGACAAATTGTCAATGTTGTAAGTGATCCCTGTGCATTCAGACAGTGTGTACTCTGCCCACAGTGCCAGTTTAATGTCTCCTCCTCCCCCTGCTCCCGCTCTATTTTCAGGGTCATTTACTTCCACATGGGCATGCAAGTGTTGAGGGCGTGTGTCCCCATTCTCGTAATGCTTCACTTAGACGAATGGCCTCCCATTTCATCCAGGTTGTCACAAATGACACTCAATTGCCACTTTTGTTTATGGCTGAGTAGTACTCCATACTATGCATATTCACATTTTATCAATCTAGTCACACACTGGTGGGCACTTGGACTGATTCCGTGTCTTTGCAGTGGTGAATTGTGCTGCTATACACATGTGCGTGCGGGTTTCCTTTCTGTAAAATGACCTTTTTTCCTTTGAGTCAATACCCAGCAGCGGGATTGCTGGATTAAATGGTGGGTCTACTTTATGTTCTTTGAGGTGTCTCCACGCGCTTTTCCATAGAGGTTGGACTAGTTTGCAGTTCTACCAACAGTATCCCCGTGTTTCTCTCTCTCCTCATTCACAAAAGCATTAGCTGTTTTGGGACTTTTTAAGATGAACCATGATCACAGGAGCTAAGTAGTATCTCACTGTAGTTTGGACTTGTATTCCCTAATGATTAGAGGCATTGAGTGTTTCCTCCCGAAAGTGTTGTCCATGAGTACATCTTCACCTGAAAAGTTTCTGTTCATGGCGTTTGCCCACTTTTTAATGGAGTTCTTTGGTGTTGCTTGCTGATTTGCTTGAGTTCTTTGTAGATTCCTGCCATCGGTCCTTTGTCAGATGAGCAGCAGATGAATGTTTTCTCTCGTTCTCTGACTTGTCCTTTTGTTCATTTACTTGTGTCCTTGGCTGTGTGGAAGCTTTTCCATTTGATGGGTCCTATTCATTTATATTTCTTGTCACTATGATTGCTTTGGGTATTTTCTTCAAGAATTTTTCACCTATTTATACATTTCCCCAACATTTTAGGGTTCTTATTGTGTCCTGCCTTAGGTTAAGTCTTTTATCCATCATGAGTTAATTTTTGTGAGTGGTGAGAGGTGTGGATCTTGTTTCAGGGGTTTATATGTGAATTTCCAGTGTTCCCAGTACCATTTATTGAACAGGAATTCTTTCCTACAGTTTATATTTTTGTCTGTTTCATCAAAAATCAGTTGCAGTTGAGTAAATCAGGATGATTTCCTCTCTGGGACTCTATTCAGATCTCTAGCTCTATGTTATGATGCCAACACTGGGCTTTTTGCTTACTGTAGCCTTGTATAGCTTGAAGTATGAGAAATACCTTAAAACTGATCCAAGGCAAGTGTCATAACATTGATCTTCCAAAATATTTTTTTCCTTTCCTTAGAAATGTTATTTTTTGAAACTATGTGAGTTAGGACAAAGCAAAAGGAGAATAACTTCTAGAAGACCCAGAACAAAACCTATACTTTATCTTTGTTTTAGTAATAAAAGAAGTCCTTGTATGTGGCAAGGATTATTTTTTCCTTTTCTAACTCTATGAATGTATGTTCTACCTTGAAAAGTTAAAAAAGGCATTTTCATGAGTAAATTAAATAAATATGCATTTCAGTGACAAGAAGGTAGTATGGTAGTTCAAGGTAAGCTCCAGCCTGCTCTTTGCCCACACTGCACATCACTGAAGCTTCACCTCCCAAGCAGGATGCAGAATCTGGAAGGAGGGTAGCCATGGGAAGCCGGACAGAATGGAAGCATCAGGCCTTCCTAACATGCTAACGAAATGAAGAGGAGGTTTGGTAGACACATTTTATTTAATTTAAAACTTTTCCATTATTGATTCTATAAACACAAATTTTAATTTAATTTATCTATGATTCCAGATAAACACAAATTTATACATGAGGCTAAGGTAGAATATATAGAACAAAAGTCAATTTTTTCATTAGTGTTTCCCTTTCATTTTTAATATGAAGAAAGCATGATTTGAAAGCTAAAGCCTGTGAAAGAACAAGGGAGGTACTTTTCTCAGGTGTAAATAAATAAAAAAAAAGGTAAGTGGAAACACAAAATTTCTTCTGAATAACTTGGAAAATGTTCCCACTATGTGGCGTATTGTTTCCAAGCTTTGATAAGACTCTCCAGTAATTGAGAAAAAGCTATCTTGTTGATAGTAACAAATCATATGTAAATTTTAAAATGCAGATTTTTTTATTTGGCATTGGCAATTATAAAAGAGAAATAATCTCTATTTTGCCAAATTACTACACTGTTACATATATTGTAGATTTACAACATGAAATTAACATCCTGCATGTTTAGGCATTTTATGTGTAGTATAGCCAAGCAAAACCCTTAACTGTTTCATATTGGTTGAATATTTTTTTCCAATATCTGTGTATTATTGACTTATTTTAAGAAATGCATGTGGACTACATTGAGTGGTTTATACCTATTTAAATGATATATATTTTACTGTGTATACATAGATATTAGAAAATTTCTGAGTTTGAGTCAAAAGTTTAGTTTATTATATCTCAAACAAGAAGCAATATAATTTACCAAAGTGTTCATCTAAACTATTGATACAGTTTTATCATCATAATGGTAACTTGTGTACGTCAGCAGCAAGGAAGCCTGGATGCCAAGTGGCAATTGAATCGTGGAAGGCATTTTCCACAGCTTGTTGATAACTGCATATTTTTCTTTGCAAGAAGTAGTCCAAAGCCTGGAAGAAGTGTAGGCAATTGATGCATGTTCTGGTGAATACAGTGGATGACAGAGAATTTCCAAGGCTAGCTTCTGTAGTTTAAGCAGCATTGTTTATGTGACAGGATTGTCTTGCAAAAGGATTGGCCTGTTTCTATTGACTAATCTTGGCTGTTTCTTTGGAAATATTCTCATCATTTAGTTCAACTGGTTGCATTAGATACCTGTTTTTGACTTGACCAGGTTTCATGAAGCTGTAATGGATAACACCAGTGCTGGGCCATCAAACAGACACCATTACCTTTTTGAAGAATATTTGGTTTTGGTAGTGCATTTCAGCACTTTATTTTCATCCAATCTATTGTTTTGAATGGTTGCAATTGTCAAAAAGAATCCATTTCTCATCACACATAACAAGATGGTATAGAAATGGTTCACTTTCATGTCATGACAACAAAGAAAGGCAAGCTTTGAGTTGATTTCTCTGCTGACACTTATTTAATTCATACAGAACCCTCCTATCCAAGCTTCTTTACTTTGCTGACTTGTTTCAAATGGTTCAATATTGTTGGAATTATAACATCAAATCATGTTGCTAATTCAGGTGTGGGTCAAAAAATGAATTCACTTCCACTGCAGTTTTCACCTCATCATTATCCTCTTTGGTCTCAAGTGCCCCTCATGGATTTTTTTTTTTTTTTTTTTTGAGACAGAGGTTCACTATGTTACCTTCGGTAGAGTGCTGTGGCATCACAGTTCACAGCAACCTCAAACTCTTGGGTTTAAGGGATTCTCTTGCCTCAGCCTCCCAAGTAGCTGGGATGACAGGCATTCAGTACAATGCCCAGCTGTTAATTAATTAATTAATTTATTTATTTGTTGCAGATATCATTGTTATTTAGCTGGCATGAGCCGGGTTCGAACCTGCCAACATTAGTATATGTGGCTGGCACCATAACCACTGTGCAACGGGCACCGAGCCACACATGGCTTATTTTTAATATTAAAATCATCAGAATGGAACTTTTCAAACCATTGAGGTTTTGTGCATTCATTAGCCACATCCTTTCCAAACAGTTCATTGATATTTTGAGCTGTCTGCAATTGAACTTATATTCAAAAATAGTAGGAAGTTTTACTTATCTATGATTTCACAAAAATTGATCTAACATTTTTTGAAAGATAATTACAAGCCAAAACATGCATCTGAAAGAATGAAGATGGCTGAAGACTATGGCTCATGCCGGTAATGCTAGCACTCTGAGGAGCAGAGGGAGGTGGATGGCTTAAGTTCAGGAGGGGCAGAGGGAGGTGGATGGCTTAAGTTCAGGAGTTTGAGACCAGTCTGAGCAACAGCAAGACCTCATCTCTAATAAAAAATAGAAAAAAAGAAAAAGAAAAAAGAAAAGAAAAGGAAAGCTTGCCTGGTGTGGTGGTGTGTGCCTGTAGTCCAGCTACTTGGGAATCTGAGGCAGGAGGATTGCTTAACCTCAAATGTTTGAGATTTCAGTGAACTATGATGATGCCGTGGTACTCTACCCAGGTTGACAGAGGGAGACTCTGTCTCAAAAAAAGAAAAAGAAAAGAAAACAGAAAGAGGATGTACCCTCACAATACTAAGTAAAAGAAGTATTAAAGAGAAATGTCAGAGGTATCAATTCCAAAACTTAGTACTTAAGGAAATCAGACATTTCATACTTAATAACCTAATATAGAATACAATCAACAACATGTCTAAATGTGTAGTGTCATGCAAACTTCATAACTTATTATAATAATTGACTTAAAAGTGATAATTCCACCTTTGTGTCCCCAAGCCAGTCAGCAGAAGACAGGATGAAAATGTGCACTGACATATTTTAATCAGCGTCCATTCTTCACTCAAAGTTGAGTTTGGATGCAATCCGGGATGACTTCCTCTGTCTTTGTCATGTTTATCAAATGCTAAATAGAAGAAAGGGGCAAAATCATCCACATGACATAAATAGAAAACCTTAAAATTAACTGTTTTTGTTAGTCTGCAGTTTTCTAAGACTTCACATTTTAACTACAGAAAAACAAGGTACTTTCCATCTTTTTTTTTTTTTTTTTCTTTTTTTCTCCACACTGGCTAACACAGCCTTCTTGGCATGTTCTTAGTTATTGTGTTAAGACATTTATATTCTACATTTACTAAGTTTCACATGTATCCTTGTAAGATGCACCGCAGGTGTGATCCCACCAATCACTCTCCCTCTGCCCATCCTCTCCTCTCATTCCCCTCCCTCGCTCCCTTCCCCATATTCTTAGGTTATAACTGGGTTATAGCTTTCCTGTGAAAGCCATAAATTAGTAGGGTTGAGTACATTGGATACTTTTTCTTCCATTCTTGAGATACATTACTAAGAAGAATATGTTCCAGCTCCGTCCATGTAAAGATGAAAGGCTGCATAATATTCCATGGTATACATCAAGACCAAATTTATACATTGTTCATCGGGCCAGTCGGCCTGCCAAGATTCATTGGCAAAGGGAAGTCTCTGACCAGATAACTGTGATAAAATAAATGGTCTGACCAGATTGTCAATGAATTGATATCTGGAGTTGGAGCTGCCCTCAGAAAGGGAAAATTAGTTATTTCTCTTCAACTTTTGCCACCTCATCATATATGAAAGCTTTGAAAATGTACCACATATATCTAGAGAATTAATATTTTAGCAAGTAGTGATGTATTTCTCGTTTTTCTAATGTTTTGAATCATTTATTCATTTATAACGTTATTTTCATTGTTAAATTTTATTCTGTCTGAATTTAAATGTAACACATGGTCTTTGGATTATATAGTAAACTTTAAAGAAAAAGATAACAGCCATCCATAATTTCACCACATATACATATCAATTATGAAAATGTTCATACATTAATAGATGCTTTTCCTCTGCATTTATAGATTATATTATATATAGTGTTACTGTGTATTCTACTTTTTATAGTTTCATATTATAGTTTAAGCCATTTGCCAAGTCATAAAAAATTCTCATAAATGTTTTAATATTATAAAATTTCAATCATAAACAGTATAATAGTTTATTGGTAATTATATATATTATATATATATATAGCAATTATATATATATATCTCAATAGCTTTAAAAATATAACATTTAAGATTAATACATCTGTCAGTAACATAAAAATAGATATAAAATGGAGTAAATGAAAACTTTGGACAATTTTGATGATTATGACCTTGGAGAGTGGAACCTACAGAAATGGTTTAAGAGCCCACTGGCATCATGATCAACATTTTAAAAAATTCTTTTAGACTTTGCCCATGGTTGCAAGAAAGCAGCTCCATCGCTAGACTTTGGATTTAATTTTCTGTCAGGAAGAAAAGGAGAAGCGGAAAGGGGTTGTGCTAGCAATGCTGTACCTTTGAATCACAAAACGAAAAAGCTTTCTCTCTGTCTCAGTCCTATGTTTAGTATCAGAAAATTATTTTCCTCCTGTTTTCAAAGCCAACTTTTCCATAGTTCCTCTGATCCATTCTCTTTGCTTTCTTCATCATCACCTTTCTCCTCCTCAACTGTGCCCTTGTTAAGTTTCAAACTCCTGTTCCTTTGCTCTTTTCCCTTGAGCCAAATAAAAACAAGGAGCTCTCTTAACAATAAAAACGCCCGTCCCTTCAGCTTCCTCCCTCATAACTGCAATTGTTCTCTCCCTGAGTCACACTGTTTGGTTCTTCGCCCTCTGTGATCTTGTCTTGCTCTCTCTCAGCATACTAACACGTCCAGAGAAAGGTTTTGTGCACGAATTCCACATTGTTAATTAGTGTTTATCTTTCTTAGAAATATCCATTTTCAACTGTCTTGGATCCATATAACAGTGTCTTCCAAGTCTCTGAATGCCTCTAGGACAACTTCCTGATAGCCTTTTTCAAGGTCCACCTTTGGCATATCAATATTCCTCCCAATTTTCAACTTGTTTTTCTGGTATTTATTCCCTCAATAGTTGCCAAATGTGATCTCAACCACTCTCATGGTCTTTGCAAAATATAAGAGGTATCGATGGAACAGTGATATTGCTATTTTGATATCCCCGATGGCCTATATAATTCCTATCTGCATAATGTTATTCAGATGCATTACCAGCACATCCATGTGGATAAATACCATTTTTTCTCTGCCTTCACCTGGTCAGCTCCCTTAATACCACCCCCACCAAAAAAAAAGCATATTAGTCACTTCAGGACAATACCTACAACAATGCCATTGTCAAGTATTAATTCTCAGTATTTCTTAAATATATTCTCACTTATACCTACTACATCTCTTTAAATCAAGGCTTCTTTCAGCTCTAACCTGTAGTATTTCAGTGGCTTCTTAATGAGGTGATGCCACTTAAATTCATTCTTCACACTGAGGCAAAAACTACCGCATTTGCTGTTTAAAGTCCCATTATTCAGAGAATAGACAGGAGATATTTCATGGAAGCTGAAGGTATCTCTGAGCTGCTCAGTTTCTGTAAACTGGTCTTCTCCTTGACCCACACGGTGTCTCTGATCTGCTCAATTTCTGTAAACTGGTCTTCACGTGACCAAGCAGCTAGATCTCCCTCTTCTCCTTGACCCACACTTTGTGTGTTGGCAAAGTCAAAGCCCATGGAGCTCCCGGAACACCTTCAGCAATGCGCCAGCCCCGCCTCCCTCCACGCTGTACTCTGCCCAGACGGTGCCACCTGACTTACTGATCATCACTGATTCTTGTACAATTGGTTTGGCACCACTTCACACTTCATGCCTGCCTTTGACTTTTCCCCAAATGTTTAGTGCTGTCCAGTCTCAACATGACTCTTTCTCCAAAAATATCAAAATAATTTCAGTTCCTGAAAGTGTCCCAGTCCCTTCCATCTCTGGTTGCATAAACTCTTTGATCTGATCTTTCCTCTCCTTCCTTTCACCACCTTCTGAATCTCCCCCAGCTTTCCTCTAGGGTACTTCCATTTTCACCAGAGGTATGACTATGTCACGGGAATCTTCCCGAGCATGACAATCTTGATTTGATCCCTTTAATGTGGGATCACCTATAAAAACATTGAAAACAATGCCCAACACATAAAAAAGCTGCCTACCATCTTTACCTGTGTTAAAATATATAATTCTTACTGTAATGACATAAGATAAACACAATTATTATATCTACTTAAGGGATGAGGAGACTGAGGCATCGGGGAGTTGGCTTATTTATATCAAATTGAAACCGCACGTAGCAGAGATGGGTGCTGTGCTGAGACGGGCTCTTGCTCTTATCGTACTAAACTTCTGTAGGTACTCTCCCCCTCCTTATAAATATTCCCGTGTCTACTTACTCTTATCATTCACAAGGCTATAAACCCGACGAAGATGTGTTCATTGTTGAATCCCAGCAATTAGTCCAAACACCCTGAACATATTTGTGCTCAACAAAATTTTGATAAATGGCAAAGAGACTTGCCTAAATGTTTCTCTTTCCTGCTCCCAGGGCACCTGGAAATATCCGTGTTTTTTCTAAATTCTTACCATTATTTACTTATACTCTTCATAGCCATCTTGAATTCCAAGCCCCTCCAGGACAGAAAACTTCACTTATCTATCAAAGTGTCTCAAGTGTAGCACAGATGTCCAATATCTGTTCCTTGAACAAATCTGTAAACAATCCTGGTGGAAAAAAATATGTGTAAGATGTTCTTGAGTGGATTTCAACAACCCCACCTGTCTGTACTTCTGTATGCCTCTGGAGAGAGATTTCTTTTCATATGTTAATCACCTATTTTTGAGACACCTTCCTATTTCATTATAAATGAGGATGACTCTGAAGTTACACTTTTCCCCCTAAATTTGTTTTGTAAATCTTTATTTTACTTTCATTTAGTACTTCTTTGCAAAAGTCTAGCAAAATATATCTTAATAGTCCTCATGCTAAGTCCTCATGCAGATTACAATATAGGTTTAAAACGAAGCCGATGTATTTCCAGCCCACAAGGACAATGTAATGTGAAAGTTAGCTCCACACAAACAAATCTCTGCAAATATAAATGATGCAGACGTGCAGATCCTGTTATAGACACGTCAAGACAGAAAACACAAGAGAGAATGTCTGAAGTGAATGGACGCAAGGGGTGTAATTTGAGTTTTCTAAGAGTTGAATCAGGTAGAAAGTTCAAGGAGGGTGATGTGGTTTTACAGATTTAAGAAAGATGTGTAACCTAGAAAGTCCAGTGAAAACACACCCCTGCAGGTGACACTGTATAAAGAATAACTTGAAATATTTTTGTTTCTTTTACCTTAGTACTTAACAATAACTACAAGGTTGTATACAGCAACTTGCTATCCTAGTCTGAGATAATATCTTAAAAGTCCATTTTCTTGGTTAAATAGACCTAACATGAGTTGAATTTTTATTTATTTGCTTATTTTTTGTTTGTTTGTTATTTGAGACAGAGTCTCACTCTGACCTCTTGGTTAGAGTGCCGTGGCATCATATCTCACAGCAACCTCAAACTCTTCAGCTGTAGTCATGCTTTTGCCTTAACCTCCCCAGTAGGAAAGAGTACAGGCGTGTGCCAAGAGACCTGCCTATTGCTTTTCTTTTTTTTTAGTAGAGATGTGTCTTGCTCTTGCTCAAGCTGGTACAGAACTCCTGAGCTCAGGCGATCCATCTGCCTTGGCCTCCCAGAGTATTAAGATTACAGACGTAAGCCACTAAGCTGACCCTTAATTTTTATTTTTATTGCCCCACTGTGTTTGAATTTCCAAATATCAAAGATGCATTTATCTTCTACATCTGCAGCCTTGAGATTTTACCCTCCTTTCTTTCTTGTTTGATCAGTACTCTTTGGCTTTTTCTTCCGTGGAAAGCAGCTTCAGGGTCTGTCAGCCATCCCTCCTGTGCTTTTCAGTGCCTTATTCTAATAGTTTGTCTCATTTTTACCATCTCTTTTGGAAACAAGAAAGGGAGATTCACAAGTACTTTGGTATAAAAAATTAAGTTTGATAAACATGGATATTTGAATAAATGTGTAGCATATATACATTGACGATTTTCACATAATTGAACAAATTGTAAAAGGTTATCATCTGGCCGAACATACGTTAGATTCAGAAGACAATCATCGGAATGAAAAAAAAGATTAATTTTAAGGTATGGCACCTATTTTTGGAAGAACTTTAGATTTAAGTTTTTTCCCTGGGGGTGATTATAAGCTTGATTTGAATAAGCCAAAATCCTCCCTAAAGAAACCCCAATTTTGGAGTCTGTTGAGAAGTTCATTTACATAATCTTCTTGTAAAGCATTACCATCCACTGGAGTGAATGGAGAAGTGGCATCAGCTACTACTAACAGTATACGTTTCTCTGAGTTGAAATATTAAGACCATCTCTCTAGTTCATGCCTTTACATAATAGCAGTTTATAAGCAGAATAGAGAAACGCCGTAGACACAGCCTGCGGCGGTACAGGAAGAAAGGAACCTCAGCCTGTTGTGCTCCTACCTGGTCGTACACTCGGTATTAGAGAACATCTAATCTGGATTTTATTTCTTTCCTTTGTCACAAAAGGATAGAATCAGGGATTCATTCTCTGGCACACTGCTTATCAGCAAAAGGCAGAATTATATAAAACAGTCTAAGCGCCACTCTCTGCTTCTGAGTTCTCTTTAGTCTGAAATTCCAGTTGCCATCCACACTTGTAAATAATTTGTCTTACTTAACAACCATGTTCTTGTTGTCTATTCAGAAACTTTCTAATGAATTAGAAACAATGATAAAAATGTGCAACTATGATTGGGAAAGATTTTTTTTTTTAATTTATTCCTGAAAGAGAGACATTTGAGTACTCAACTACAATGTGAAGAGAAACATCGAAATTATTTTTAGCTTTATTACTGCATTAATTACTAAAGGAAGAAGTAAATGTTGACCCTATGTATAAATAATAGGCCAAGAAAAATTTAACATGTATTCAATGCTTATAGGTTCCAGATAGTTTAATGAGAGGCTTTACATTTTTTATCTCTTTATATTGGTCAGATACTCTATGAAGAAGTGACCATTCTCTGAAGGCAGAATGGGGACAAAAGACCGCTTGGTTGGCAAGGAAAAATACCCCCAGACAAAGGGGAAAATAAAAAAGTAAGCCAAGGGAGGCAGAACAAAGGAAAGTCAGCTAGTTTACCTTGAAACCAATCGCTGCTAAATTTCTTTTTTGTTGTTGAAATTCAGGCTTGCTTTATTTTTTTCTCTTATTTTTTTAATTAAATCATAACTGTGTGCACTGATAACAAGTGTCCTGTCTTTCCTAGAAGCCTGGCCTGTTGGGGATAGAGCTAACTAACACCCCAGCTGGGTCTGTGAACACTCTGAAGAAATAACGGCCACAGAGGAGGCTGTGAGCAAGGGCTGGCTTGAAACATTAACTGGGCTCTACCTCGCCTAATTAACACGCAGAGTAAATACCCAAGGTGGAGATTTGTATTTGGCTGTGGCAGAGATCACAGGGAACTGCTCGAACCCTGAAATTTGGGTAGGAGGGCTTATATCCCTTATCACGGAGGAAGGCCCTCTGTGGTGGAGATGAGAGGAAAATTCCTCTTTTCCACGAATTCTTCAGAGATTGCCGCCAGTGGCATTTTACTCTGCGGTGAACGAGCGGAGATTGACACCTCCCTAGGCCCTTAGGCAGGGCTGGTTATGGTTCTCTCAGACCCTTAAGGCTCATGATGATAGAAACAATAGGAGCTGAGGTGCTCACTCAGAGAAACTGCTGGCATCTTTGCTCCCTTCCTCAGCTTACCCTCTGGGCTACTGAGCAAATAGCCTTCCATAAAAGCAGAGTGGAACTGAAACTGGGGGTTACCTGTCAGAGCGCCACAAAAGGGCAGTGGCCCCCCGTGCTCTCACCTTTGAATATTCTATATGTCTTGTCTCTGTGTCTCTTCATTTCTGACTATTTTTCTTTAGTCGGTCGCCGTCAGATCCACAGGGCTTAAAGACCCCGGCTATGCTCATCTCAGCTTTATAGATAGAGGAGCTGAGCTTCAGAAATGTGTCACCATCCCAGTGACCCTTAGCAATTGAGCACGAGGATTCAGTATGAGCCCATGTCCATCTGACTTTAGAATCTGCACTGCTGAACACTACATCATTATAAATCCTAATATTTCAAATCCCAAACGCACTTTACTGTTGTTTACATTATGTATGTGTTCTATCGAGTTCTCTTGAAGTTTCATAATAAGTTTGCAAACAAATATAATAAGGAAATAACAACAAAAGGAGAAATCTCTGTGTTAGGATGTCTCAGGTGCTCCAATGGACTTTCTGACTTCCAGAAATGTTATATATACTTTTTTTTTTTGCAGTTTTTGGCTGGGGCTGGGTTTGAACCCACAACCTCCAGTATGTGGGGCTGGCACCCTACTCCTTTGAGCCACTGGCACCACCCATCTTTTTTTTTTTGGTTATTGTTATTTTATGTGGTCTGTCTACATCACCCTCTCAGTAGTCTGGTAACAAAACGACTCATTGTTTCACTTTGCGCCTCTACTCACCTGCTTTTTTAATTCTTCATCTTTTTTCATCTTCTCACTATCAGCTAGGGATTTGTTCAAGTATTTTGCTTCCCATGGACTTTGTCCGAGTGAAGGGTTTAATTCTTTTCTATTTCTTATTTTAAATAGATTTTATTTTATGAAGCAGTTCTAGGTTCACCAAAAATTGAAGATAAAATGTAAATATGAAGCTTCCATACCACCTTCCCTGCACACTGCCCCCCACTCTCAGCGTACCCCACTGGAGTGTACATTTGTTACAGTGAACCCACATTATCACTCAATGCCCCTTGCTGACATTAATATTCACTCTTGGCATTGTGCATTCTATGAGTTTTGACAAATGTGTAAAGACATGTATCCACTATTGTAGTGTCATACAGAACAGCTTTACTGCCCTAAAAATCCCCGGTGCTCTGTCCATCCATCTTTCTCTTCCTGTCAACCCTTGACAGTCACTGTTTTCTCTCTCTGTGGATGGAAAGGCTGTATCACTGGAATTAGAAGTAGCACAATATGTGATCTCTTTAGACTGGCTTCTTTCATGATTTGATAATTCATTTCTTTATAGTGCTGAATATTATTTCATAGCATGGATATGCTACACTTTATCCATTCACCTACAGAAGGGTATCTCGGATGCTTCCAAGTTTTGGCAATCATGAATAAAGCTGCTATGAACATACATGTGCAATTTTTTTGTGTGGACATAAAGTTTTAACTTCTCTGGGAAAATACTAATTAGGGTGATTGCTGGATGGTGTGATAAAAGAATGTTAATTTTTTGTAAAGAAAATGCCAAATTGTCTTTCAAAATGATTGTACCATTTCACATTCCCATCGCTAGTAAATGAGAGTTTTTATTGCTCTACCTTCTTGCCCTCACGGGGGCATCCATTGTTTTGGGTTTATGCCATTCTGGTTAGTGATTTTCTTGGTATATTGGTAATCTTGTAGTTCCCCAGTGGCGTGTGATTTTAGCATCTTTGCTCTTGCTTATTTCTCTCTGTATATTTTCCTTCGGTGAGGAGATTGTTGGTTGTTTTCTCCTTGTCGAATTTTAAATGCTAGTGCTGCATTTTGGACACTAATCCTTTGTCAGATATATCTTTTGCAAATATTTTCTGCTAGTCCGTGTCTTGTATTCTCATCCTCTTGACAATGTCTTTTGCAAAACAGAAGTTTTAGTTGTAATTATGTCCAGCTTATCAATTAGTGCTTTCATTATCTGTGCCTTTGTTGACTAAAAATTTATAGTAAAATTTCTCCTGTGTTATCTTCTAGGAGCTCTTTAGCTTTGCATTTAATGTTTAGGTCTATGTCTTTTTTTTTTTTTTTTTGTCATTCTCGGTAGAGTGTGGTGGCATCATAGCTCACAGCAACCTCAAACTCTTGGTTCAAGTGATTCTCTTGCCTTAGCCTCCCGAGTGGCTAGGACTATAGGTGCCTACCACCACCTATTTTTGGAGACAGGCTCTTGCTCAGGCTGGTCTCTAACTTGTGAGCTCAAGTGATCCACCTGCCATGGCTGCCTAGAGTGCTGGGATTACAGGCATGAGCCACCATGACCGGCAAATCTATTTCTATTTTGAGTTAATTTTTCATGAAGGATGTAAATCAGTATCTAGATTTATTTTTTGGAATATGGACATCCATGGCTTCCAGCACCATTCTTCCTTCAGCATTATTAAGGTATAATTGAAATATAAAATTTATATTTTTTGCAGGGCACAATGTGATATTTTAATATGTGTATATATTGTGAGCTGATTACATCAAGCCAATTATATCTATCATCTCACTTATAAACTTTTTGTGATAGAAACAATTATGATCTAATATCTAAGCAATTTGCAAGTATATAATGCATTTTTATTAACTATAGTCGCCATTTGTTGTGAAGACTATCTCTTCCCCTTCACACTGACTTGTTTCTGGTGTGAAAGATCAGTTGACTCTATTTACATGGGTCTATTTCTAAGCTCTCTATTCTTTTCCATTGATTTATCTACTGTTTCACTAATACACAATACCTTGATAACTCTGTCTTTATTCTAGGTATTGAAATCAGATGGTGTCAGTCCTCCAGCTCTGTCCTTTATTTTTTTATTTTTAATTTTTTTCCTCCCAATATGATATTTACTATTCTGGTTCTTTTTATTTTTTTCTTCATTTTATATAAACTTCGGTGTCATGCTGTCAATATTCATGAAATAACTTTCTGGGATTTTGAAAAGGATTGTGTTATATCTATAAATTAAGTCGAGAAAAACTGACATCTTGACACTATTGAGTTTTTCTGTTGGAGAACATAGGAAATTTCCCCCATTTATTAGTTCTTTGATTTCATTCACAAAAAGTTTGCAGTTTTTACATATATTGTAGATATTGTACATATTTTGTTATAGTCCTACCCAAGTATTTCATTTTTTAGGTAGTAGGTTATTGTGCTTTTAATGTCAAATTCCACTTGTTCTCTGCCAGTATATGTAAAAGCGATGGATTTTCCACATTATTCTTGTATCTGCAACCTTGCTATATCTTCTGATCGGTTCCTGGACTTTCATTGCCATATATTTATTTTTATAATTTTAACATATCTTTGGAGAAAAGAAAAAATACACATTTATTTATCTGGATATTTGCAATAGAAATTTTAAAAATCTAACTTTTAAAATGGCAATGATTAAATTATTATGTTTAATATAAGGACTTAATGAGTATACTGCCTAACTCAATTCCATCCTACTTTTTTTGATTTTTCCCTATTTTTGTATTTTCTCACTCAAAAGTGAAGACTAAACCTTATTAAATTAATTAAACTAATTTTCCTGGTTTTTCTTCTCTACCTCAAGTCTCTTTCTAAGATTTATGGCTAGATAAAATATAAAACATAGTCAATAAACATAGACACACACAATTAATAAAATATTGTTGAAATAATTATTGAAAATGGCATTTTATAGCTATAAAAATTTGTAACTTATATGGAGATGAGAGGAATAGTCCAATGGATAGCTTAAATTCAGTGCTGGGTCAATTTTATGATAAATTTACATATAATGGTAGTAATTATCATTGTAATTTCAAATAATTTATGATCATATAAATTATTGTCATTGCTTTTTAATTATTTACATCATATGCCCCTGCTTAGGCATTGCTATTTCATATTATCTTCTGAGATTTCATATATTCTTGTGTCTGAAGATTGCTCTGCAAATGTTGCACACAACTGTGTCTCCTGAACAAGAACACCATTTCCACCACAAGTTTCTGTGTTAGTGAGCCATTAACCAGGTCCACTGACACTCCCTCAATTCATCTTACCATCACAACCCTTAGAAGTAATACTTTCTCTTGTACTACCCTGGAATAAGAGTGCAAATGTAATTCTCTCTTAATTTCCTGTATAGTAGTAAGGCTGTAACTTTTTTTTTTTTTTTTTTTTTTACTATGGTCAGTAACAATGTATTTTATTCTTAAAAATCACTAATAGAGTAGATTTTAAGTGTTCTTACCACAAAAATATAAGTATTTGTGTAATCATGTGCTAATTAGCTCGATTTAGCCATTTGGTAGTGTACATACAAGTTTCTGGGAGGATTCTGGGCGCACAACAGCCACCACAGTCTGAGATGTTTGCAGGCCTTTACCAATTGTTCTAGGTAAGTCACCATCTTGATGTAGAACTAAATGCTTAAAAACAAGACTACTTTCCTTCTCGAGTCCGGGCTGCTTTTTTATGTTGGGACAGGGAGAAGAAGGGTGGAAGGGGGGAGGTAGGTGAATAATTTACTTCTAAGTTGTACCTACTTCTGTGACTGATACTGTTTTTTTCTTTTTAAAAATTTATTTATTTGAGGTATCTGTAGTCTCTTGGGGTTCATATATGAAAATCTTACTGGTCTTCTCGAGTCCCATCATCTGAGAAATCTGGATTTGACTCAACCTCACTCATCTCCCTTAGCTTTTCTCCTCACTTCCCTTGGGGCACCTGCTGCTGGGATTTTTCACTACTGCGCTTCCCTTGCAGCAGTAAGCAGTCCTCTCGTGTGGAGTATTGGCAGGATTGCTCAGGTACAGCTACCTAGTGCCCGCTCGATCCATGCTGAATCTATATGTGTCTTATCCTGCCCTTGAGACTGCCTTTTCTTTCTGCTCTAATATGAAAAGTGGGCAGATCAAAAAGTCCACGACTCATGCAGATGTCCACCAAGGAATGCAATAAAATGTTAGATTCCTCTTCTTTCAGGTTCCCTTTTCTCTTGACAACCTTGCCCTAAAATCATTATTTTTCAAAGTGACAAATCTGAAGACCCATCATCTCCTTTCTTGGTTTTCGTGGAGAGTGGCGGTGGGCTAATGGCTACAGGACCAATTTTGGAACTTCTAAGACTTGGACAAAGATGGCTAGACCCGATGTGTGAAGGTTACCTTATGATGAGCAGTTTCTCTGCACCTAACATTTTCTGGTTGGGCATGAATCTAAACAATATAAATGTTGATGATAGAAACCTCTCTGATCAATCTACGTACATGTGACTGGTCTCTGATATTTTCCTCATATTGCATTGAGTATCATGTTTCTTTCTGCCCTGCTCAGCTTCAAGTTTTAATAGATTAATTTGCTATAGTGTAAGATCAGTGAGTTCATATATATCATGCCTGCTCAGGAATAATGTCTTGGAGTTTTACCGTGGTCAAATAATTGACTCGCCTTTCCATAGACACAGTCTCAATGCCTTTCTTCAGACATTTAATGTATAAGGAAAAGAACATTAAGTAAAATACCTTTATTTTGTGCAGCCCATATTCTTTCAAATAGAGCAATTATGCATTGATTTCACAGTAACACTTTTGCTATTTTCGTTTCTAAAAATATTGATAATTTAGTTTGTAAAATTTCCTGTCTACATTCTATTCTAACATGATTTTGGCTGAAGGAAAATTTACCAAGCAATCATTTCCAAAGCATTGTAATCTCAAACTGCCTTTGAAAATAGGTGCACTCAAAATAATAAAGGAAAATTTCCCAGAGGGTGGTGGCTTATTTAAAAATATACGAAAATCGACTTTACTTTTTTATGAAGTATTATCTTCCCAGTTAAAAAAAAAAAAAAAAAAAAAACCCAAAAAAACCAAAACTGAATTGGCTACAGTATAATAAAGTAAAAAAGTACACTTTGTGTGAGAGACTAAACTTTGAATTATCTAATACACTTCACATATAATTTAGTTATGGAGAGTTTTATCAGAACAGAATTGTGTTTGTTTTACTTGGTGTTTGGCCTTACAAGAATTTGAGTCATTCCGCCAGGCTATCATGTGTGTCGTCTCTCTTTCTGAATGCTGTGTAAGATTTTGTTTTTGCTCACTAATCATTATGTTTCCCACTTGCTACAAGTTGAATCAATAGACTTTCTTCTCTACATAGATTTAAGAAGTGAATCTCGATTCTAATAAAAGCTTTGTACAACCATGGATTTCTAGGGCATGACTATGTTAAATACAGCACAGCTTTGCAATTGATCAGGACTCTTGTAAAGCTTAGAAGTTATTTAGAATTCTTGGAAGATAGACAATCCGTAATTAAAAGATGCTATTCTTAAGAAAATAAACTGTTATGGTACAAAAAAATTATTTAGCTGTATTGAAATTAATTCTCTCATTATAACAGTATGGGCATTGGTAATATATATGGTGTAATGATATATAACCATATTTAATTTTAGCAATGTTATTATTCTTTCTTGGACTTGTATTCATAGTTAAATATGATAAAAATGTGGGAATTAGGGAAATATGAAAGATCTCATTGATTTAGAAGCACTTTACTGCCCGTCCCCTAACTATGGGATACTTCCAGGTACCTTAAACTAAGACAAATTATTATATGTGGATTATTGAAAAATATGATTTATTATACCTTCTAATGTAATGATAATAATAACTATAAGGTACATATGAATAAAGCTATAAAAATATATCAACCATCATTTGAATTTATCTTTGGTATTAATAATAATCATATCTATTATCATAGAAATATTTACTAGGTTCCAGATAATTTGCAGAGAAAATTTTATACTTTTAGAAAAAATTATAATTACATGTCTATAGTATATAATTCTTGTACTACTAGAAAATGGTGAAATGAGAGTGTATTCTACATTTTACTGACTCTTTCTGCGATGCTGTCTTTCCCTCCATTGTTTCTGAGTAGGCAGGGAAATTGTTTGTAACATTCAAAAAATTAACTCTATGGTTAGGAGGATCTCACAGGTTGAGGACAAATGATCTAATTCAGTGTCTTACACATCATAATTTTACCCTTATATAATTATGCACTGTATCATTGGGTATGAGGGAAGATACAACCCAGATTGAAAAATCCTTACTTCATGGCACTATAAAGATACATGAATAACAATATCTGAAGACAAACAGATCTACCTTCAACTATGTGGAATTTGATAGAAAAGTAAAGTCAAAAGGGAAGGTCTTTATTCTTTCACCTTGTAATTTGTTAATAGAAAAATTTTGGTGAGCAATGTCATTTTAATTGTACTTTTTATTTTATTTATTTTTCTCTTTCCATATTTTTAAAAATGGCACCTTAGAACCACAAAATTTATTTCTTTAACTTTTCTTTTTCCTTTTAAATTTCTTTTATAGTATCAACCTCAACTATTTATGCAGGTGCTTTGGAAAAAGTTTGGACAAGCGAACAAAGCCCACTTGCTTCCCACTTGCTCTTACCGGCTTATAAGATAGTAATATGACGGCGTGTCCATTTTCTTTCTTTTCTATTTCATTATATGATGATACCATTGTTTTTGCGCAATAAGAACATAATACTCTCCTCTGTTTTTTTCCTTCTAGAAGGCTGGTAGTTAAATAAATAAATGTTATTTAACAATGAGGAGAATTATTTTAAGAAAACAAATCTTTTCCATATTCTGTTATTCTAAAAAATGTAGTTACAGGCATTACCAGGAATTCTCTCTTAAATGTGGATTCTTGTCAGGTGAATAAAGACACAGCCCCCAGCACAGAACACTTTAGTATGGATTCTCACTCTTTATTTAGATAGGTATGTCTTGTTCTCTTGCTTACCTTTTGTGTTAGCCAATAAGACGATACAGTGAACTATATCTAGTTGTAGTCAGTAGCATAAAATCAGCAAAGGAGAAGCTGCAAGTAGCTAAAATATAAAACACGTAATCTCAGGAATTTTGTTGTTGATGTTAGTTTTGATTTTTTTTTTTTTCTTTGTTTTTACTTTGGACATACTTTTTCAGAAATTTCCCACTATTTCTTCCTTAGCTCATTGAGGTCACAGGGGGCAGTGTGGCATGGAAAAAGCAATGAATGGGTGAAGTGCTAAAAATCTAGGGTCAATTTTAGGCTTATTCTTTTAAAATTTTGTGAAGGGAATAAACCTTGTTTTATTTCTATTTACTCACACTGTACTTGATATGGAACATAATTAAAGAAATATTTATTGAATGAACACATGAGCTCAGACAAATTTTTGAAGTTCTCTGAGTCATAGATTCAGTTAAAAAACTGAATTAATATACAAAATGTTAGAACAATAAAATATCACATGTGCATGTATGGTGTCTATGTACATGTACTTGAAAGTTGTTTAGTTTCTGTTTATAGAGTGCCCATGGAAGTATAAAGAATTACTATAATTTTTGCTATCACTGGATCCTTGTTGAACAAACTAAATGAGGAAAATGAGCACCTGGTTCTGTTCACTTGCTGTGGTAAACATCAAAAAGCAGTACATCCAAATTCAAGGTCCTAAGCTGGATGTGGTGGCACCTGCCAGGTACTTGGGAGGTTGAGTTCAAGAGTTCAAGGTTGCAATGAGCAGTGGTGGTGCTGCTGCACTCTAGCCTGAGCAACAGAGCCAAATTCTGCCTCAAAAACTAATAAAAGAACCAAGAAAAGATTATAAATATGAAAAGTAAGAATACTATTATGCTTCCAGCTTGTGATTAGTCTTCTCGGCCTAAACCCTATACGTCTGTTCCCTGAGAGGTATGTTGTATACCTTTTAATACGGTCAGTAGGATAGACAGAAGAAAAATTTATTTTTATATTCCAAACTATTCCTCTCAGAGTACACTGCCATTAAATACTGATGCCAGGCATGTATACTCACTTTGAAAGGTAGTGAGTTTAGGGCAGCACCTGTGGCTCAAAGGAGTAGGGTGCCAACCCCATATACCAGAGATGGCAGGTTCAAAACCGGCGCCAGACAAAAACTAAAAAAAAAAAAAAAAAAGTAGTGACTTTAACATTTGGGTTGGTGCTAGGTTAGGAAACTCATGGAGTTGAGGCAAGTCAAGGATGGGCAAGTAGGGGAAGTCCTGTAAGGACGGCAATCATGGGCTTATTGTCTGCAGAGAATCTAAAAACAATAATAAGGGTGGTGCCTGTGGCTCAAGGAGTAGGGCGCCAGCCCCACATACCAGAGGTGGTGGGTTCAAACCCGGCCTCGGTCAAAAACTAGAAAATAAATAAATAAATAAATAAAAACAATAATAAAACTTGACTGAACTTAGTCTGCTCTTTATTAACACCATGCCTCGGACCAGGATAAGATTTTCCTCCCAGAAAAATATATGTTGTTTTAAGTTCTAAACAACTGTTATGGTTACTGTTGAATTTCAATAATATATATGACAGCTTCAAATTAGCACCCATTATTATTTATTTATCCTTTAGTAAACGTCATAGTCTATGTGGGATTTAACTTAACTCTCAGTTATACAGCAGGGCCCTGACACACGCATTTGTTAGGAGAGGAAGTTCATAAAAATTTGGAATCATTGGAACTCTCTCCAAACACCGTTCTTGGCTCCCTGTGAACAGCAGAGTGGAAATAAACAGCACAGCCCAGTGATCATCACATGAAGGGATGAAGTTTGAACTGTTTCAGTTCTGTTGATATTTGTGACCACCTGGAGTTTTTATATGTGTTTAAATATTTTAGCTGGTAGAACTGATCCCAAAGAAATAAAAATGCAGGGCAATATTACATTTCCTGGAATTTATCACAAAATGAAATTTTTATCACTCTATGCTAAACGTCTATATATTTTAGACTTTTAAACCTGCTCATATAAGTTGTATCATGTGGGAAATTACTTTTTACAGTTAGAATTAATGAAAATTGTATATCAACTAACTATATACAGCAATAGAATTACAGATCTGGTTATGTTGCCTGTGTTTTAAGAAAATTAATTTTGGCAAGGTCTTTGACAAATTTACATACTAGGACTTGAAAACAGAAGATCTAAATATGCAGTTCTTACAAACACAAACAATGTGTACTATTTCCCTTTTCTTTAAAAGACATGGTGATATAATTTAAAAGCACTGATTCCTTATGTTGTTCATTATGTGTACTATAATAATAACTAAATTTGTACCTGTAACTTTTCTACTTACATGATGACAGATATGAAGATGAGTAACATAAACGCTGTACCTTTTGTGCTCTCTTTCTGGGGTCTTGTATTTCATGATTGCCACCTGCTGATGATCAACTTGGGCTGTCACCTGGGGGAGGTAGGCGACCCTTGATGTCTGACCTATAAATTGTCACGTGAAGAAAGGAATGTTGAAGCTGGTATGTCTGTTTGCAATTCATATGGAAAGAGTTAGTTATTTTAAATAGCAAGGCGATTAAGTTCTTTGTTGAATTTCGCTTGGTAGAAAGAAAAGTGTGAAAATTTTGTGTTTGTACTTAAAGATGTGTTTATCGGAAAAGAGGAAATTGGAAAGGTAAATATTCCCCTGATCTTGATGTCAGAATTTCTGTTCATTAAAAGACGCGGCTAAGAGTACAAACAAGCAAGTCACAGAGTGGAGGAATATGTTATATTTGCAATACATGTAAACAATAAGAGTCGCCTCCAGAACAAAATATAAATCTAGAATTTATATAAATCAATAGAACAGACGGAGGATGCAATGTAAAAATACAGAAAAAACTTGAACAGGATGTCCAAATAGCCTTAAACATAAACAAGTGTTCAATGTCATTTATACAAGGGGAATGTAAATTAAAAGCTCACAATGATATCATTATAAACTGACTAGAATAGCTTAAATTAAATACTATCTATCTTGGTAAAAATGAATCAAAACTTGAATTCTCAATTCTTAGGTAATTAAATGTCAGAAAATACTTCAGAAAATAGTATAATCCACTAAACTTAATCTTATATATGCCTTGTGAGCAAGAAATTCCTAATAAGAATGATATAGCAGCTTCATTCACGATACCCCAAAGCTGTGGAAACCCCAATATTCATCAGTGTTAGAATAAGTGAGTTGTCTGTGGTATATAAATAGAATTGAATATTATGCATTAATTTAAATGTATAACCACTATCACATGCAACAAGATGTATTATCTCACCTCACATATATAGACTGTATTAAGAATATATAAAAAGAATGTTTATATAACTTATATTAAATTCAAACTGGGAAAAAACTAACATATAATGTTAGAAATCAGGATAGTGCTAAAAATGTGGAAACGTATCAGTAGTTGGAAGAGATCTCATGGAGGGCTTTTGGGGTTCTGGTAACATTTAATTCCTTAATGTTTTTTTATGTGCATATTATACATTACAAAAACATTTTTAATTAAAATGAATTATTATATCTTGCATTTACTATAATTTCAATCATAGAGCAAATCTAGACAGGTATTTATTTGCATAGAAGAGTCAAACAAATCATATCTCCAGCCTATTATATCACTAAACATAAATTGACCTTGTAACAAGCTTTGGCATAATGTACTTATATAGGCTTTTATATTTTATCAAGCAATCTTTTAAATATAAAGGTCATTAATAAGCAATTTAGATAAAATTGGATTTTGAGATTGAGGGGAAAATCTAACTATTACATTTGTTTCTTGTATGGCAACTTAATATCTCATCCACAGCTAAATCATTTTCTGACACAGAAGTCAGGATTTCCTAGTGGAATTACTAGTTAAAGAGATGTAAAGAATACATTTGTTGCATTACTTTTAACAATGCCTCGAAATATACATGAGGGACAATTGCTTTGCAGGCACATAATAGTGCTTTTAAATCAAGAATCTAGTGAAAGTTCTATCATACCTGCACTATTATAAAACCACTTGGCTTTTTCTAATTAGATATGCCATTATTTATTATATACCAAGTTTATATATTAAAAAAATTGCAAATAAACAGGCAAATTTCAGGGTAAAAATCCCTGAATCTTCTCCAAAGACAGATAATAAATAGTAGTAATGTAATAACATAACAAGTATAAAAATATGTCTTTCTTTTTGATATACTAAGATTTCCACATGCGGAGTGTCTACTATTCATGGAAGTAAATTCTTTACCAGTCTTGTGCAAGATTTTTTTTTAAGCTCTAACATCATGCTCCTTAGTGACATGAACTCCTTTTTAAAAGCCTCTATGTTTTTACCTATTTCTTAGGATATCCTTTAAGGAAAAGCTGCCCAGAGCAATAGTTTTCTTGACAGTCAATGGTGATTTCTCACACCTCTTTCAGTTGTAACATTCAAGTATTTTTCCTATGTTCCTATGTTCTTTAACCAATGATTTTTTCCTTGAATAAAGTTAAGCTGCTTTTCTACTGTGCCTTACAAATGAATAATTAAATTATATTGTCTACCTGAGTAAGAACATATCTAGTTGAAGACTCGTGAAATTCAGAATGTCTCTCTTTGCTGCCCGTCCATGTGTCCAGTCACATCACTTGTGGTTGACAGGGCTGGAGGGCTCTGTTACATCCCAAAGTTGCTTTTGGTGTAAGGAATATAATTCTTAGGTCGTAAGATGCCTCTTAACATTCTAAAACTTTAAAACATGCTTAGGACATAAAACGTACAGCATTCATTGTACTACTTACATTAACCAAATATTAACTTATTATTCCTGGTGAAAATATTGCATTATTAATGAATGATCTGTGGTAGAAAGATAGTGAATACCATATATACTTAAAAAAAACTTACCATGGTAAATTATCAGGTTTGAAAATTAATGTTTCATTAATATCACTAAATATCTGTTTTTTTTTTTTTAAATGATCTAATTGGGATCGAAATGAGAGCAACGTTTTTAAAATCACTTTGAATTACTTATTTTATTTTTTTTATTTTTTTTGAGGCAGAGTCTCAAGCCATCACCCTGGGTAGACTGCTGTGGCATTACAGCTCACAACAACCTCAAACTCTTGGGCTTAAGTGATTCTCTTGTCTCAGCCTCTCAAGTAGTTGGGACTACAGGAGCCCGCCACAATGCCCGGCTATTTTTGTTGTTGTTGTTGCAGTTGTCATTGTTGTTTAGCTGGCCAGGGCTGGGTTTGAACCCACCAGCCTCAGTGCATGTGGCCATTGCCCCACCCACTGAGCTACAGGCGCTGCCCTGAATTACTTATTTTAATAATTTTTAATTAATTACATATTTCCATACTGCAGGTTTTCTTTGCAATTTATTTGTTGAAAAAAAAAATTGAGCTGTTTGCTGGGTAGTTTCTCACAATGTATATTTCTTGGTATAGCCTGACATTTTATTGAGTATGGTTCTCCATATTTTATGCTTCCTGAAGATAAGTGGTTAGATCTTGAGACTTTATCCGATTCTGAGTGACAGGTCCATACGTGGTATGGTATAACTTAATACAACATTAGCTAGAGTTTGGGAAATATTAACAATTGTGATTATATTATCCTTATTAATGAGAGCTGATTGTTATTTTGGGTATTAATAAAGATTTTTCCTGATGGGAATCACTGTAATTTATTCTATTTAAGATAATTCACAAAGGACATACTGTTGTCCTCTCTTTGGAGCTGTCATGGTTTGGATTAAAACTTGATGAGATACCAAGATGTTGCCACTGAATAGACTTGAACAGGGTTCAATGGCTGAGATCTGCCGAGTTCTAATTAGCCATGCTGAGCTATTCTTTATATTGTGTCCTTAATTTTTTTGAGCATTTTTCATCCTATCCTGTGATAAGTTTTCAGTAATTAAGGATAAACTTTTCTCAACTCTTGGTGCAAAGTCATACTGAGCCTTGCTTCTTTCATTTCCCAACATTGAGTACCTGTAATGAACTAGGCCCCATGTTAGCAACTATTGGCATAAGAATTCGTGAAAACGGACATAGTTTCTATTTTCATGACATTGTGAACAAATGATAAGGTAGATTATCAATCACATAATCCTACTAATTCATGTATAACTGCTAAGAGAGTACTCTGAAAAGAAAAAAAAAAATTAATGAAGTCATAAAGCAAACGAACCAAATCTCAAGACATAGAGATAATCAAAGCAGTCCAGGGCTGGATATGTTTTGGAGAACATGGAAATATGTGTAGAACACAGATGTTTGTCAACTGATTCCAGACAACAATTAAAAGAGAACCCCTATAGTTGAGAAGAGATCTGTAAGATCTCTCCTTAGATGGGGCATTGAGTGAAAGGGTGACTCCTGATATAAGAATGCTAGGAGCTAGTTGATTTCTGTCTCACCCTAGTAACACACAGGCCTTCTCACTCACCCTTCCTGCTTGCCCTGATGGTCTACACTGGAAATAATGAAGAATCAAAGAACTGTGTGTAGCTACCAAAAGTTTTGAACTTTGGGAAATATAACTAAGTGGAACAAAGTGGAAACACCAGTCGCAGGCCAACTAGCTCGCTTTGGCTGGACCTCCGAGACCGGAGCCACGTGTCAGGTGACCGTAGTGAGCGTGTGCAGCACTGTGGATACACATTGAGTGGATTTAGAAACAAACTGTTCCCTACACCGTGAACTATTTCTCTTCATCAGCAATTCTGTGTGTGTGTCTGTGTGCGTGTGTGCATGTGAGAGAGAGTCGGCAAAGATATGTTAATATAAAAGGAACTTTAACAAAAGGTGTTATTTTGGTAGCAGGTGGGAAACAGCAGAAATGGGAAGACAATGGAGAAAATGATAGGAAACAAAAGAAGAAGTTTTTACCTAGATCATGTTGTAGTCTTGGCCCCGCCTCACTCACATGGACCATTAGTCAGAGAGGATGAGTGATGACAGATGTGCATTCATTACCCAGAGAACTTAATGTCAGGCAGCTGAGCAACTACACTCCTTAAAAAAAATTAATCCTGACCTCTTCTAATTGGACTTCTCTACTCGTTCCCCCTTCACTGCCCATCTGGAGCTTGACAGCAGTCTTGATGGGACCCACTGGCCTGAGTGATTTCACACTCCCAACTCACTCTATCTGTAGTGTTCATAAACACCTTTTGCAAGCACCTGTGTTCAGGATGATTCACTTGAAAATAGGCCATTTATTTCATTAAAAGCTGCTTAAGAATGATACCTTATCATTTATAAATAAATGCTCCCTTCTGTTACTATATCTTTTCTTTCCTGTCACATTTTTCTCTAGGAGTAATGTATGATATTAATATTATTAGAAGATCTAATTTTTTATTAATGAAACATATCATTATTATACATTATATATTTAACTGTGAAGTTAGACATTCCTATAGTATGAAGGCATGGTTTTGGGAGCTTGGTTTCTGTAAATGAAAAATACAATTTTTATAACACATTGAGCACACATTCCTTTACCATGAAGGTATAATTTGGGAGGCTGGGTTGTAGGGCAGTGTTTCATTTCTCTTGGCTACAGTCTTTATACATAAACTGCGAACAATCCCTGTTAACATCCAGTAAGACCAGAACCACATGGTGAGTGCTCTCATCTAAAAATATGTATTGGGAAAAAGTCAAGGTACAGAGAGATATTTAATTTTATTATCCCATGAGTATTCTTCAAGTGACAATGGAGTTGTCACTAGGTGGTAAAAATGATGAAGTCAAGGAAAAGATGATGATATTTTCTGGAGACCACTGAAGGCCAGTGAGCTATTGGAGGAAAAACTGTGACTTCCATGATGTTTCCTTGCTCTGAAATGAACCCTCTGCCATGTTCCCATGACACGCTCCTCATCTCTGTCAGTCATGATAGGTTTCCTATGTTCACCTTACAGGGATGTCGTTCTATTTTCCTGTGCACCATCTTCTCATAGATGATTAAAACCCCACAGCCTTCTACATGTATGTAAGCATTGCCCAGAAGAAATATTATTCATGACACCTTGGTAATTTTTAATATTCTAGTAGCTGCACTAACAAAGGTAAAAACATACAACATTAATTTAAATACATGTTTGATTTAAACTAACATTCCAAATTTCCAAATATTATCTTAACACATCAATATGATGATCACACACAAGTATTTAATATATTTTGTACTAAAGCTGAACAATTTTGTACGTATCTCATGCTTACAGCATATGCTCTTATTTCAGCAAGTGGCCCCACACCAGAGAGCACAGATTTAGAATGATAGCAGCAACCTGGCTCTCCCTTATTTCATGTGGCCAAAGGACCAAATCTAGCCAGCAGGTACCTTAGCAAGGACTTCCTCCTTGGGCACACATGAAGAATGAGATAGTCATGTCTTATGAAGTCGAGTATCATCCTTTCTTTTAAGGTCTATTTCAAAGACCAAGTTAGTAAACAGTAAAAATGACTCACTACATAAATAGAGCATCTGAAGTTTAATTCTACGTTTTATCCCACGTTTAAATGTCAGCTATGTGGAACTGTTTATTCACTATCTAATTGTTGATAAAGACCTAAAATTCTCCTATTAAGCACTAAGTGGAAACAAATCTGTAGAAAAAAAAGAAAATTTCAAACCCAGTGAAGTTATGATTCATATAAACTGTATACCATGACCATGAGCAATTGTGTACGCCATCATAAAAGTTAAAAGCATAGTTATTTTCTTTCAGACAGAGATAGTTCTAATCCTGTCTTTATATCATTCATATCTGTGCTGAACCTCTTCATGAGAAGACAAATAAAAATATTGATACAATTGATGTTACTAATTACACCTGCTATGTGTAAATGATATGTGCTTTGAGTAACATTCTTTGCTAAGGATTTTACATTCGATAATTATGTATTAAACATGGTAAATGCATCTCATTAAACGAGGTAATATAATATATGAACTATTGCTATTATATATTGCCTTATCACTATGGTCACGGTACTAAAACTGTAATATTAATAACTATCATTACTTTCTCTTATTATTTTTAAATCTTTGCTCCAATGCTTTAACATTGATAATATTCCAAGTTTCCTCAGGGAAAGTAAAATTCAAATGACACAACAGGTGTTATTTATTATATGACTCCCCAGGCTATAGTTAGTTTATTGTTTCTAAACCTTTGGTGCTCAAGTGCTTAATAAATAATGAATGAAAAAATGAATGATCCAAAAGAAGAGGTCATTTCTGAATTTAAATTCTGGCCTTCACAAAGCAGAGCTATATGAATTTTGATCTTGATTCCCTTTAGAGAGCTGCATTTACCAGAAGCCCCATAGTATGAAAACCAAAGGAGATAAACATTATGAAGTCAGGGAAACACCAACAATGACTGAAGGATTCATTGTGAGCCGATCTGAGCTGATCACTGTGGCCCCATCCTTGGCCCCATCCCTCTGAAGATGGGCCTTGCAGGTGTACGCTGTGTTACGGCCCAAAAGCCTGGCGTGCACAGTGCAGTCCAGGGGAGCAGGCCCATGGAAACACTGTTTGGCTCTTTGCCTGTTTTCAGAGGTGGAGATTCACTAAATTACTTTTGTATTCTCTCAAAAGAATGCCTGCATGAAACTTGGGTGTATGCCATATATAATGTACACATAGGTTAAAAATAAACTGTACCAAACCAGTTTCAGAGTTTTGAGCACGTTAATGCCTTTTTGTGAGCAAACTTTTGTATAAATTTTAATTTACTCATCAAAAACAATGATTAGTTTGTATGAAGTACTATTTCGAATGACAACTTTTGCCTTTAACTTTTCCTTTCCTCAAACTTTAATAACAGCGTTTTTTAAAATGTGGCTTCATTTCCTATTTACATTAACAGAAATATAATTGCAAATTTGGATGTGAAAGTGTCTATCAGACTTGTATATCATTATTTTACACATGGGCTATTTATTTAAATCACTTTTCATTTAAAAAATAAAAATCACTAAAAGTGACACTATTGTTGTAATGGGCCCAAAATTCCTCATCTAAAATTATTAGGCAGTATGGACATTTTAACAATGTTGATTCTTCCCAGCCATGAGCATGGTATGTTTTTCCATCTGTTAACATCTTCGGCTATTTCTTTTCTTAGAGTTCATAGTTCTCTTTGTAGAGATCTTTCACGTTCTTTGTTAGGTATACTTCCAAATATTTCATCTTCTTTGGCACTCCTGTGAAAGGAATAGAGTCCTTGACTGTTTGCTTGGCTTGGTTGTTGTGGGTATATATAAAGGCTCCAGATTTGTGGGTGTTGATTTTGTAGCCTGAGACATTGCTGTATTCCTTAATCACTTCTAAAAGTTTTGTAGTAGAATCAATGTGCAGTGATTATTAAATGTGGGATTCACATTAGATGAGATTGGACACAGTAGCTCATGCCTGTAATTCCAGGGCCTTGGGAGACTGAGACAGTATGCTCTGTTGTGGCCATGAGTTGGAGACCAGCCTGGGCAACATAGCAAGACTCCACATCTACAAAAAGTTTTTAAAATTTTAATTTTCAGTTCCAGCTACTTGGGAGGCTGAGGCAGGAGGATCTCTTGAGCTCAGGATTTTGAGGTTGCAGTGAGCTTTGATCACATCACTGCACTCCAGCCTGGCTGACAGAGCAAGACCCTGTCTCTAACAACAACAATAAATAATAATAATCATTAAATACAAATTAAAAATGTATTAAAAACACATTAGAGGAATTTCTATGGAAATTCTCTGTATCATCTTTGCAACTTTAATGTAAATTCAAAATCATTTCCAAACTAAAAGGTTCTTAGAAAAAAGTAATCTGTAAAGGAATTAAATACTCAGGAGGTAGATTTTTTTAGCCAACTTTGCAATGACATCAAGATAGCTGACTTTGAACTCTCATTTTAGGAATAGAGCTATGCACATGGATTCCACAGCCCCATCACTCACACCCTAGAGGACAGTTTTCCCAGCCACAAACTTCTATTCTGTGAGTTTGGAAGCTGGTGCTTTTTCTTTTCTGTATGTTCAAGGCATCTGAATCAGGCATGGGCTGCTGTGTCTCTGGCTGATATGAGAAGTTCGGGATTGCCTCTGCCCTTCTTTCTTTCTATTATTTTCCCCCCAGAGATGAAGGTCTTGCTATACTAGCTAGACTGGCCTCAAACTCCTGGGCCTCAATTTCTCCAGTAGCTAGGACTAAAGGCATGCACCACTGGACCCCACTTAGGAGCTGTGCTTTTGATGTGCATGCACATGTAGACAATGAGAACATGCTAACAGCACTTGTGCAGTGCATTTTTTTTTTTTAATTTAATTTTATTTTTTGAGACAGAGCCTCAGGCTGTCACCCTGGGTAGAGTACTGTGGTATCACAGCTCACAGCAACCTCCAATTCCTGAGATCAAGTGATTCTCCTGCCTCAGCCTCCCAAGTACCTGGGACTACAGGTGCCTGCCACAATGCCCGGCTATTATTTGGTTGTAGTTGTCATTGTTGTTTGGCAGGCCTGGGCTGGATTTGAACCAGCCAACTCATGTGTATGTGGCTGGCGCCTTAGCCGCTTGAAGCACAGGTGCGGAGCCCACACCTTGATTTTAGACACACTGAAATGTGGATCTTTGAATGAGAAGCAGTATTGGGCTTTACAAAAATTAAACTTTGAATTTGATATAATTGGAGACTTACTTACAGTTTTAAGAAATAAAACAGGCCAGGCCTGGTGGCACATGTCTGTAATCCTAGCATTCTGGGAGGCCAAGGCAGGTGGATCGCTTCAGCTCAGGAGTTTAAGACCAGCCTGAGTAAGAGTGAGACCCCTGTCGCTACTAAAAATAGAAAAAACTAGCAGGGCTTGTGGCAGATGCCTGTTCTCCCAGATACTCGGAAGGCTGGGGCAAGAGGATCTTTTGACCCCAAGAGTATGAGGTTGGTGTGAGCAATGATGTCAGGGCACTTTACTCAGGGCAACTCAATGAGACTCTGTCTCAAAAAAAAAAAAAAAAAAAAAAAGAAAGAAAGAAAGAAAGAAAAAGAAAAGAGCAATCTCAAGAAAATAATCTTGTACAAACTCCCCCAAGGAATAGTAGCTGTGGGAATACGTACAAAATATCCTTCAGGCTTGGTGGCCCATAGCACAGTGTTTAGGGCGAAGGCCGCATACACTGGGGTGGTGGGTTCGAACCCAGCCCAGGCCTGCTAAACAACAATGACAACTATACCCAAAAATTGCCAGTGTTGTGGCAGGTGCTTGTAGTCCCAGCTACTTGGGGGGCTGAGGCAAGAGAATTGGCTATGCCTAAGAGTTTGAGGTTGCTGTGAGCTGTGATGCCATGGCACTATACCCAGGGTGACAGCTTGAGACTCTGTCTCAAAACAAAAGAAAACACAAAAAGAAAAAACAAAATATTCTTCAAAGATTTTATAACTTTAATATCAATGGTTTTGTCTGATGGTAACATCTTGCAAAACTATACTAAGGTATCAAAACCAGGATATTGACATTACCACATTACCACAGAAAAGGTATAGAATGGTTCTGTCATCACAAAGATCCCAATTTTTGACCTTTTATTGGTATGCCTCCATTCCTGCACACTCACTGGCAGCCATCTGTTCTTCATTTCTTTGATATTGTTGTTTTAAGAATGTGACATAGGCTTGGCACCCATAGCACAGTGGTTACGGGGCCAGCCACATATACCAAGGCTGGCCGGTTTGAACCTGGCCCGGGCCAGCTACAACAACAACAGAAAAATAGCCGGTGTTGTGGCGGGTGCCTATAGTTCCAGCTACTTGGGAAGCTGAGGCAAGAGAATCACTTAAGCCTAAAAGTTTGAGGTTGCTCTGACCTGTGACACAGTACCAAGGGCGACATAGTAAGACTCTGTCTCAAAAAAAAAAAAAAAAAAAGAATGTGACATAAATGGAATCATGTAGTATACAGCATGTTAGGATCGGCTTGCTTCCACTCAACGTAATTCCCCAGAGGTTTTATACAAGAGTATGTATCGTTTATATTACTGAGTAGTAATTCTTAGATGTAGTGGTAGTATTCTTGGATGATAATGGGTGTATCAGTTTGCTTAACCTTTCACATGTGGGTAGTTTCCAGTTTGGGGCTCTCAACATCTGTTGCAGGTTCTTGTGTGAACATAAAGTTTCACTCCTTTGGAATTACCCAGAAGTGCAACTGTTGGATGATAGGATAGCTGCACGTGACAGATTAAATTGTTTTATTGTGATAAGAACACTTAACATGAGGTCTAATTTTAAGTGTATAATTCATTATCGTTAACTCTAGGTACAATGTTGTACAGCATGTCAGTTGAGCTTATTCAGCTTGCTTCACTGATACTTTATTCTGTTGATTAGTAGTAACTTCCCATTTGCTACTTTCCCCCATCCCCTGGCAAGTGCCTTTCCACTCTTCAAGTCTGTGAATTTGACTATTTTAGAACCTCATTTTATATGAGTCATATAGTATTTATCTTTCTGAGTGTGACTTATTTCACTTGCATAATGTCCTCAAGTTTCATCCATGTTATCAAGTATTCTAAGATTTCCTTCTTTTTAAAAGCTGATTAGTATCCTGTTTTGTGTGTGTGTGTAGTATACCATATTGCCTTTCATTCATCAATAAACCTTCAGCCGTTTCCACGTCCTGGCTATTCTGACTAATGCTGCTGTGAACATGGGAATACTGATATCTCTTCACGATCCTGATTTCAATTCTTTCAAATAAATTCCCAGAAGCAGGATTGCCGGATCATGTGGTATTTCTATTTTTGATTTTTTGAGGAACCTTCATGCTGTTTCCCATAGCAGCTACACCATTTTGCATTCCCAGCAACAGTGCAGGGGCTCGCTCCAATCTTGACAACATGTTTACTGTTTTAAGTAGGTGTGAGGCGCTATTTCATTGTGATTTTTGTTTGCATTTCCAAGATGGTTAATGATGTGCAGTACTGTTATGATTGCAAGTCTACGCGCTGTATCTTACCTTATAAGGGGTACGGTTGCGTATTGTTTATAATAACGAAGGTGGAATTGATCCATACAAAGATAAAATTAATGTATCTATGTCATTAAGAATGATTTCTTGGAAATGCAAAATAACCACAAACCCATTATTGGAGCTGGAGTGTCAGAGAAACAGCCTCTGGTGACTGGGAGACGTGAGCCGCTAACTAATCATGGTGCTTGTAGAGTCCTTACTCGGTGCTGAACCTCCTTGCCCTCCCTCTACTGTGTCAAGATTCTTCCAGCCTCAGGGCTTTTTCCAGTTCTGCTCTCTGCCAGGAACTCTCTTCCTACTCAGCCTGTTCTCTCACTTCCTTTAGGTCACTACTCAAATGCCAGCCTGACAGTTTCTTTTCCTTTCTGATCCTTATAGCCTACCTTTACCTCTCAATCCATGCTCTGTTTTATTTTTTGTAGAATTTAGCACTCCTGACTAATTATGTATTTATTTGATGGCTTGTCCATTGGAATGTGAACTCCATGAGAGTTGGGGCCTGGCTTTGCTCACTGATGTATTACCAAGACCTAGGACAGTGCCCAGCACACAGTAAGTGATCAATAATTAATTGTTGCTGCAGGGCCAGGGTATAACCAAACCATCAGGTGTCTGATTAGGCATAGGAATCTGGACTTCAATCATGAAGCAATAGGAAGTAAGGAGACCTTTCTATTTAGTTTTGCTATTATTTTCATTTTAAAAATTGCAATAAAATTAACCTTTTTAGTGAAGAGTTCTGAGTTTCATCAAATGAATACAGCCTGCTATGTAACTGTTAAAATAGATTTGACCTAAAGCTGCACTCATATCTTGCATCCCTCTGTAGCAAACATCAATCTAACTTGTATGCAAATAGCTGCAGCCTAACAAGGCTATATGTCTTATTTGTATAACGAGTACCTGAATCTCAGCCAATCACAGCAATTGAACTTCAGCCGGTCACAGATGCCCACTGATGAGACCACGTCCTTACAAAGCAAATGCCTGACTGTTTCCGTATGTCATTTATTTTTTCTGTCTATGAATATTGCCTGCCCACATGGGTAGGTGGTGCTTTCTGAACTTCTTCTAGTACTGAGAGTTGCCCACATAGGTTTTTGAAAGTTTTTATTATTATTAATTAATTAATTCATTCATTCATTATTATTATTATTATTTGAGACAGTCTCAAGCTGTTGCCCTGGGTAGAGTGCTATGACGTCATAGCTCATAGCAACATCAAACTCTTGGGCTCAAGCAATCCTCATGCCTCCGTTGTTCTATTTTTAGTAGAGATGGGGTTTCACTCTTGCTCAGGCTGGGCTCCAACTCCTGAGCCAAGGAATCCACCCACTTCGGCCTTCAGAATGCTAGGATTACAGGTATGAGCCATCACACCCAGCCGAAAGTTTTGGGCTTTCACATGAACGCTGTAACCCAGTTGTGACCTGAGAATGGGGGAAGGGGGAGAGGGAGGGGAGGGAGGGGGGAGGTGGGGAGAGGGAGGGGGACTGGTGGGATCACACCTGCGGTGCATCTTTGCAAGGATATATGTGAAACTTAGTAAATGTAGAATGTAAATGTCTTGGCACAACAACTAAAAAAACGCCAGGAAGGCTATGTAGACCGGTGTGATGAAGATGTGTTAAAATGGTTTATGAAACTAGTGTATGATGTCCC